>JAZGTJ010001906.1:0-23415 GCA_036877575.1 Botia almorhae
CGCCAGGCTAGATTTCACAAGGCCCAGGCTCAAAAAAACACCAAAGCCGATTCTCTCTCCCGTCATTTTGAGGAGACACCCACCCTCTCAAATCAAGAACCTATCATTCCGTAGTTACTAGTGCAAAGCTAAATCTAATCTAATGTCTTGTCTTTTAGGAATAACTTCTCAACAAGGCCACATCCCTGAATAGTAAATATTTTCCAAAGTGTAAGATTCAAAATTTTACACCAGCAAAAGCTATTGTATCTAACAAAAAAGAGAATGTATTGTATTGGTAGATTGTTGATGTATTGGTTAGAATTGTGTGTTGTTACAGTTATGTGAATTCTCTTGTGGCAATTTGTGACTAGATAAAATACTTTTGTAATGGGTATAAATTGTATTTTCTGTATTTCAGGTATTCTGTTTTTTCTGTGAAACCCAGCTGAAGACATGTTACTGATGTTGCCCTTAACCTGTATCAGCCTGAACAGTCACACCAATGCTACACCAGACCAGACTCTGTGTTTGTATGGATGGCTGTCAACCAAAGTGTTCTCTGTAGAATAAAACACATTCAACTATAACTCGGGGATAGACAACTGAATATTGCAAGAACAACTTGCTTGACTTTAGAACTATGGTAAATGTAAAAGAAAACAATTTATTTCTCTACTGTGTGCTTTTCACAGGGAACAATTTCTTTACAGTATAATTGTGAAGTATTTTAAAAAATCCTGCCATTTAACATTCATGTTTTTCCAAACAACCACAAATACCTTTTGTGAAACAAAATGACAGTAAGTATGACAACTTTATTTTTGGCTAAAATAAAGGTTGTAAACCTAAAAGCATTGATAAATATAGCATTGATTCGAAGCATTGATAAATATACTTAATGCAGGAGAGGTGTGGTTTTCTTTTGGTTGAGTCTATTCACCCTGAAAGAGAAGGACAGAATGACAGACACACAAATGAGACTCATTCTACAGTGGGTATTTTCCTTAACTTTAATTTCTCTCTCTAGCCATTTAATGACAGTGAAAGAACAAGCGTGGAATCGTTTCATGAGGGACTGCAACAGTATCTTTGAGCAATAGTTTAATTTTTTTTCTGTTTTTTATAAATTTTTGGAGGTATTTTAGTCACTTTTTCTGTAAAAGCATTGAAATTAAATAACTCAAACAGAAAACCACTGACATCACAATTATGTAATAGAACAATAAAAATAAAAAAGTTAAGCAGTGTTTCTTGCTCAGGTGACTGTGTTTTCTTTCTCATAACAAAAAGGAAAGATTTGTAGTCAGATCAACAGATCATACGGTCCTGTGATGAGCATTCCTGTGGATTTCTGATTAATCAAAATTCCAGATCCATGGAACAAGATGAACTGACCCACACAACTTATCATTCACTCGTTTATTCATTCAAGCATGTACAGGGAACACAGCGTGTTTCTGGAGAGGAGCCTTTTGGTGCGGAGAGCTCGGAACAAGGCTGCTATGCCGAGGAAAAATACAAAATGAACATGCAGTAACAATCAGCTATGGGCTGGATTTCCTCATGTATGCATCTAAAGCTCTTTTATATACCACACACTTTATTATGTGTATAAAAAAGAACAAAGCGTTAAACAAAATGCATCACCTAAATCCCTTTTGTCAAGTTGGCCGACAGGTAAACAACCAATACAATAAAGCCTCAACCTGAGTGGGTTTTCATATAAACCACTAATCCATTCCATTTCTGTTAACTACGGTACAGTTATGTTAAGTCAGGTTATTTTCTGCCATTGACTGAGCATGGTTATTACAAGTCCAAACAGCTAGCAGTCACAAAATAAAATTTAAATAAATAAAATGACAAGCGCTGGCATTTATAGTTCTTTCTGTGGAAGTTACAAAAGCAGCAGCTAGTTATCCTTATATAACTGCTTTATAATCAGAATATTTCTTTCATCACATAACAGATTTGCATTTAATGTATAGGAAAAAAATATACGAATTTTTGTATTTATGACCATACTGTAGCATTTATCTTTGCAAAGTTTACTCTGTTTTACAAAAAAGACAAAGCACATTTGAAGGCATTCACAAAACTTGATGCCACCTTGTTAAATTTCTCTTTTTAATATTATCTATACATTATATTACAGTATTAACAATGCTTTCTTGTGGTTGTCTACCCATTGGGTAGGATATGTGCATAATATATTCAAGTTATATACAGCACCGTACAAATAAACAGAGTTCGACTACTGAAAGAAGCACCATAGGAAGTGAGGCACAACGAAGGTGGGGACTTTTGAGTGCAAGTGGGTTTCTGTGTCTGCTTAAACATCACTGTTAGGCACCGAATTTGCTCATGTAAATAGTAACATGCAAACCTGTCGGCTGCAAATGTAAAAAATACATTTTGACTTGTTTTCCTAGTACGACTATGACAGCAGAAAGTTACGAACTAAAACAAACAAATAAAGAGCACAAATATTTATGTCTTAGTTGGTAAGCAAATACAAAGTAATGGAAAAGCAAACATACTAAACAAACAACAGCAGCAGCAGTAGCAATAGCAGCGCATAGCAGCAGCAGTACAGTACAAACTCAAGCCGTGTTGTCAGAAGCAGAGTTGACGGGAAGCAGAGCTAATGAGAGGAACTTATTACGGAGCCAAAGCAGGGTGACATTTTCAGCTATAAACAGATGGACAATTACATCTGATTGTAAAATCTTGCAGTTGAAGGTGGTATTAAACCTATTTTGGGGGAATAAATGGCTTTCCCACCCACATCAACCAAATGTCCCCTCCAACCAATAACTTTAATAAATAGCTAGTCAATAAATAAATAGCCTCAGCTCTGATAAGTTTTCTGTGGAACATGCTAAAGGGAAGGCCAAAAACAGATGAATCAAAAACAATCAGCGTGTCTGAAAGCATTCCAAATGTGTGCCATGAGCTGATGATCAGAAAAAAACATCGGGAAGAACATGGATGTACATCATCATCATGTTTGATACACCTGGATGGAAATCCATGGACTCAGAACTAAACAAAGAATACTGGTGTCAAATAAACAACAGGCAAAACTGTGTTCCTGATTAAATATAAAATATGATTGTCAACTAAAGTATAGTATGGATAACTGGAAAACAATGTGCATGCTTTTTGTAGTTGAAAACAGTAAACAAACACTATGAGATATGACACACTCATTCAGAAGGGGACAGTATGGTAAGAGGATGTGCATAAGACTAGAGTTCCCATGATTCCCTTGCACTTGGACCCCATGACAATGCTGAAGTGACATAAGTTTAAAGTGCTACTCGACAGGATGAAAGTGGCATATGTGTTGTGACTTCCATCTGCAGATATCCATGCCAATATCTCTCACTTGGTCAGTGAAAAATGATCTGGAATTGAAAAGTTCTGAATAGTTTGTTAAACCTCCTTTTTAAAATAAGTGCGATGGTGCAGTTCTTTTGTGGAGGTTTTAGGCTGGATCAGAGTTCTACATCTCCGTTTCAGAAAAACAAATGAAAAACATTAAAAGGAAGGAAACAGATTCCAGGTATAGGTATAGTCAAGGACTAGAACACCTGTTATTTGACGTATAAAAATATCTAAGGGTAGCTATGTCTACTTTTTAAAGAATAAGTGCAATGTAAAGACTTTTGTTGTTGTTGTGAGTCACATCCCCAAGATTTAGGATTTTTATCATGGCACTCAATTTGGATTTTGGATTGTGAACAGAAATGCACAAATGAATAGTAAATTTCTCAATCATATGACCGGTGTGGTCTCACACACAAACAATCTGTGCTGACACCTTTTCTTTAAATACAGGAAAGCATATAAAACCAAACAAAGATTTAGCCAAGGAGCCCAAACATCCATACAAGGCCCCAAAGTTCTAGCAATAACAAAAAAATACAAAGAAAATAAACTTTGTAAGCTTGGTTCCTTAATTTTTTATTCAAATTGTGCAAGGGGAGTGTGTTATGAGTCAGCCCCTTCCCTTTTGAGATCCAGGCACTCCATCGCCCTGTCTGCGCATTCTAGTCACATGGTTTGTCACGCCGGCTTTCCTTAATCTTGACGAAAAGGGTTGTGCTTGCGCTAGATTGGGCGGAGCGGCTGGCTGTCCTCTGGTTGGAGGGTGGTGCGTTATTGCTGTGCTGGTGCAAGAAGGAGGCAGAGCCCGGGTACGTCTGACCCATCACCTCACTGTAGGTGGGTGGTGGCCCCTCCATGTGTGAGTTCGAGGCACTCTTGCCAGAGTTGCTGCTCGGGGGCCGTGGCCCACCTCCATGCACGTAAACGTCTATCAGGTCACTGTCAAAAATGGTCCGGTTTGGGGGTGCACGCACGGATGCACGGCTGAGCTCCATCTGTTGCTCAGGGTCTCTGAGCTGCAGCGTGCAGGGTCCCTTATAGGGCGGCAGCTCTTCTCCATCTGACAGGCAGATGGTGGGTGGCAAGTGGATGTCCTGCTGCAGGTACGGGTAGGTGGGCTGGAAGCGGCTGAATCGGTCCCTTTGCATAAATGAAGGTGTGTTGAAGCGCTCTCCGCTCCGTGGCCCATACATCACCTGTAAATAGAAAAATAAAAGGGGAATGAACAGAATTTAATAGCAATTGCTAAAGGCACATGTTTGGACTTCAAAGTCCCTTAAAAATGCTGATTCTACCATTTTATCCACAAAATTGTAAAAACTTATCATCATTAACAAATGGTGGTCAAAAGGGTTCTAAAAACATAAACTGAATGGAAAAAAATACCCTACAAAACATATATACACTACAAATACACAAAATAAATAAGATGCACAACCTTTTTCCCTACAGCCACATAATATAAATATAACGTAACATAAATCTGAAACTATTATTAACAGAAATGAGATATCTTAACATAAGAAAATAAAGATAGGGCCTAAACCGATGAAGTGAGGTAATAGAGCTCAAACAAAGAGAAAGATTATATAAATACATGAAAGTTATTTGTAGGTAGTTTGTAAAACAAGATTGTATTATAACTGGAATTTTACTCAATTTTACTCTTTGAACAAAACATTTTGAATTTGTCTGTAATGGCCCACTGATCAAAAAAGAGGGATAAATACGAAATATTGTATAAATGCTAAAATATTCCAGCCAGCTCTTTAAATTAAACTAAAATGTAAGAGTGATGAACAGTACTCTGCAGTGAGGTTGAATAACATTATTATTTTAGATTGAACTAACCTCAGTGGCTCCTTGTTGCGTCACCAAACTGTCTGTTGGCCATGCGCAGCCATCCTAGACAAGACAGAGAATAGATATCTGATTAAATGCATCAAATCACCTCTGATGCAGCCAAGTTTAAGTTTGGATAGTAAGCCCAGGTTTTGCTCAGAATGACTAAGAATGGGCATCAGAATGTATTTGGGATAGTTCACCATAAAAATTAAAATTCCTACATCGTTTCCTCACCCTCATGTCACTCCAAACCTGTATGACTTTTTTTGTTTCTGAGGAACACAAAGGAAGATATTTTAAAGCTGGTAACAAGGGCTGTCACATTATACATTTTTTACTACACGATTATTGTGGCCAAAATAATTTATTATTGGTAAATGAATGATAATTTAACTTTGTTTTTTATTTTGTTCTCTTTTTTGGCCAACGAATCACACAAAATACAAGAGAAGGGAAGCAGATAAAAAGTTTGGACCACTGGACACTCTTAAAGCAAAATGTTAAACAGGTACAGTAGCACCACCTACTATGTTGGAGTGTCCACAAGATACTGGCTAGTTATTTACAATAATTATATATTATATTAGTATATATTTTGTGCAAAATATCTTTTTTAAAAGTTATATAGGTTTGGAATGACATGAAGGTGAGTACATGATGGAAATTTTTAATTTTTGGGTGAAGTATCGATTTAAATGCACTTGTAGTAAATATGAGAATAAATAAATATCATGCATCCTTAATCCAAGCTGGTTTGTCCTGTGTCCTCTTGAAAATAAAACAAAGTAAAAGGAAGGAAAAAAGAAGCAATCTTGTTTTAAATTTGAGGACTTTTTTAAGACAAAAAAGACTTAGCAATTGTTGCTCTTTTCAAGCGCTGCATCTGTTTCGACGTATATCACATCTTCATATCTGCTTACGACTCGCTCTCTTGCTGAGAGGTGAAATGGACGGCGTTCTAGTCGAGCATGTCTGCGCTCTCAACTACAGGATGTAAATCAACGCGAGGAAGTACATAACACACAGACATGGGTTTAACAGCACTGCCACAAAGACCCAGAAGTGGGCGCACACATGCCGTATAAAAATGGTCACAGTGTCACACACATGGGGATCAAAAGACAGAACAGCAACTCGACACCCACTCTGCTTTAGAACTCACATGGACAGCACACACGGTGACTACAGACTACAGTAAACAGATACAAACAAATGGAAGAGGGCGTTTCACAAGAGAAGCATGCTTGTGTTTAAAAACATCTGAGTGCACACACTTACCGGCTGCATGCCCTCTTCTCGTCGACGTGCCTGGCTGTGGCGTGTGAGGAAGGCCCAGGCCGATAGACGATAGTGGTTCAGCAAACAAATGATCACAACTACCATTACAGTCATCACCACAATAATGATTATTATCTGAACAAACTCCAGTTCAGCTGTAAGACAAGAAAACAGAGAAAACATTAGCATTGTTCACTCATTCACAGACCTGTTATGTTCTGTTGCATTCAATGTAATTTCTGTGCCTGTAGTGGCACCAAAGGAAATAGTTAAAATTAAAGTGGTTGCTCTAAATGGGTGGTTGCTTACAAACCCAATAGTTCCATAGTCATATGCATGTAAGTGATGTTCCAACAAACCCAACATGCCCTTCATTCTTACCACCAGGAGGCAGTCAACAGGCCACATCTAAGGGTTTTGAGATTGGGTGTGGAGCACTGACCAAAATCAGACTCATAGAAACTGACGCAAAGTTAATTTAAAAAAAATAATAATTTATAAAAATGTGAAAACCTGTTATCCTAAGTGACTTTTCTGCCCTCGTATGTGTTGATGTTTGCACAGCCAAGAGAACGGATAACAGGAACTTACTAGGTCACAGCTCCTAGCTCTTAAGCTCTTTTAACTCACACTTGTATGGTTTCATTAAACATTACATCACAGATAGACTTTTCTCAAACAAGGAAGAAATTTTGTTTTCTTATCTTTCTTTCTACACATACATTCTGAGAAATCTACTGCCCACTAAAGAACTCCCACAATTCCCTCTAACACCCTTACGTTTATGTTCCAAGACAATAGAAACACTGCTGCTACATTAGTAAACCTGTATGCAAGTAAACCTTTAAGCAAAAACAATCAGCTGTTTTAGTACAATCTACACTGATGCTGGGTGATCATTTACAAAAGTGATATCAGCAACACCCTGTGGACCTTATGTATTATTGCAGATAAAAATATTTGCTGGTGGGCTGGCCAAATAACAAATTAAATTGTTGGTCTTAAGGAAGCCCTATATAAACATGCTGGTATAAGGTCAGACATGTTTCTTAGCAATATATACAAGACACCAAACCTTTTAATAGTGTAACTGACAGATACAATGTAGACACTCAATAGTTTACATCGCTAACTAAACAGTCGGTTGTTGGATTTGTTTGGGGGGAGGGGGTTACAAACTCAGTTTCTTAAGCAAGCTATTTAATTCTTGTAAGAGCAATGTTTTTGACCTTCTACTCATGGCCTCTTACTCGCTTCCACAACATACCCAGAATTCAGCTGATCTGTGCAGAGGCAGCATTCATAAAGCTGGCTTGGTGCCATGGCTTCTTTGGAGAGAGTGCTTGCAAGACAAGGCCCCATCTGTTAAGAGTATGGAGGAAAGGACCAGAGACCAGACGTATCTCAAGAGTTAACCCAGCACAGGAGATAAAATGGCCTAAATCTGCCACCCCTAACTGGATTACAGCCTGGACCAGCTCCAAGAGACAGACAACTGGTAGTAGATTGTGTGTGGGGGGACACACATGTTCTAATCTCAGTTGAGCTGAATCTTGGACTCCATTCCATTCCCCAATCCAGGACTGTCCACTGCTATTCTAACACATTGTTACAGTTTTCTCAAAGTGCCCAGACAAGCTAATCTCATCAGGTAACCTCACCCTGTCCCTCTTTATAATGGTTCTGACCCAGGGTGGACTCTAAAACATAAATTATGTTATGAGGGATAGTACAGTCTATTAAATGGGTAGTACTGTCTTAATGTTTTAGGTAACATCAAATTCTCATAACCAGTGTTGTCTGGTTGTTTACTGGAGTTTTTTTCAAAAGGCATTTTTAATGTTTTGCCATCTGAACAATTAACGCCAAGGAACACAACAGAAGAATCCACTGAAAGAACTATTTCTATCCTGCATGACCATGTTTTCATTTAGGTACAATACAATATGGTATTTATCTTGAGTTCTTTAAAAGTAGGAGGTGTAGGGTGTCTGGTTTTGCTGTTTTAGCCAAATTAGCTATTGCCTGGCAAGGAAATGAAACTGAATTCAATGTAAGCTATGAGTCCTGTTTCATTTTATCACAATGCTAACAGTTCAGGTTACATAAACCTATAATCCTAAAATCATACTCCTCAAGTCCTATTTAACCTTCTTTGTGCTAATCGGACAACTTGAATGTGAGGGCATCCTGGAAGATCTGTTAGTGTGTTATGATTTGTTAAAGAAGTGTGATCTGGAAGATCTGTTAGTGTCCGGCGCAAACCCCAGACAGAACAGACAAAACAAACCATCGTCGGCCGGTTTGCAACCAGCCAGAAATGTAAACAGACTGTGATAATGTGGCAACAACTTCACAACGGTAAGAGCAAGGGAGAGGGGCAGCTGGGTCGGGTTAGCCTTATGTGGACTCCCTGAGATCAGACAGCTCAATCCTCTTACCGCTGTGTATGCCGCTCCATTGTGGTGTTAGCTAAGAGGAGATATGTGCTAACACCTGTCACTGAGCCTATACCAGGCTCTTAGGTGAACTGGATGTGCGCTGTTCAAACACAGGAAGTAACCGTCACCTCATCTCTAAGGTCAGGAAGTCTGAGTTTAGCAAAGGCGTGTTAGAAACAGCAAGACTGTTGTCTTCTGTAAAAGCCATTCTTTTTGTGAGTTAAAGGAAATGGAGGAGGCATTACATAAGCCTATCCAAAACTTTTCTCCCCTCTCGCTTGCTTGCTTTTTTATAACATGCTTACAAGCTGCAAAGACAACTGAGTCTGGCCACCAGATCTATATTTCATGAAGCCATTTCCTGTTTCCTCCTCTCTGCAGTTTCATAACAGAAGGAAAACAGCTGTGCTCTCACGATCTGGGAGGAAAGAAAAGGAGAGGGTGGAGGAGGTGGGGGAAAGGCTGGAAAATGGGGAACCATCTGTGCTCCATTTCCAAATGTTTCCCCCAGTACAGTACAATTCTCATGGAGTCGGGCAAAAAACACGGATACGTCATGCCAGATCCACCAGTCATGAGGAAAACTCCTCGAACTGGGCTTTGACTTCATACCAAAAGCACACATTACACAACAGATTTCCATAGCAAACAGTTGTGTATGTGTGTGGGGTGAATAACTAGTTTCCAAGTGACTTCATCGGCATGGCAAAAGTGAGGACCAGAGAAAAACACAGATTTTTTTTTCACAACCACTCAGCAAGTAAACATAACATTTAAACATCTTCAATCCAGCTGGAAACCGCTATCAGCCACCCTGTTTGTTCTCTTGCCTGTGAGCTGTTCTGCTATACAAAACAAAGAGAGATGTACATATCCAGAGATAATAGAACGGTTTGATCAAGCACCAAAGCCGAAATCTAGTTAAGCATCCATTCACCCACGTCACGGCATACACCAGACAACAAAGGCATTATGGGAACTTGAGAGGGGAGGCACTGCCCCCCTCCTCGTGTTATCCGAGTTATCCTATCAGAATGGCAGACAAAAGGAAAGGGCCATGCCAGACACCCATGTGGGCTGGAGGCTAGTAAGAAAGACAGCACAAAGATAAGGGAAGACTAAAATGTATTTCACTACTGCAGTAAATGCCTCTTTCTAGAACATTCCCCAGCAACATGCTATAAGTCACTTTATGAGAGGCTGTGAAAGGGGCAAAGAAAAGAAGAAAAAAAATAAAAGCAAGCTAACGGACAAGAGAAAGGGGTTATCTACGCATTTTGGAATTGTCTCATTTTTCTGTTTTTGGGAAGCTGAGAGAGAGTCAGGGAGAGCTTGTCACCAAAAGTCTCTCACCATTAGCAGCTCTTTTCTAGCATGACAGACATTTTCCATTCAAACACAAGGTGTATGAAAAAACACAAGAGACAGACAGAGAAAATGTGGAAGACAGAGAAAGGAAAGCAAGAGAGAAAGTGAGGACACTCCAATAAACTGAGTCTCATGGAACAAATGAGATCAGAGATCAGCCCATAGAGCCACCCAAAAAAAAGACCATGGACCTGACGCACATCATATTCAATCATGCTTATAAGCTTGGTAAAAATGAAGACTGCAACCTAACCCACTGCCTTTCGAAGTGGGAGAGATAGAAGGAAGTGCGGTTCCAGAACTAGGACACATTTAATCGTGCTAGTGACAGAACTATTCATCTGTGCCTTGCTGGCAAAGCGGCACTGTCACCTAAGCAGGGCACAAGCCACTGACCTCGCTCTCTAATCTGAGATAAAGCGCTCATATTAAAAAGACACCCCATACGGGCGCCAGACATGTCTAGCCTCCCCATTCCATAACACCCACTTTTCTTTAATTATTTAAACTCCTGGTAGGACTGCACAAGATAAGCTTTGCCTGGGCCTAGACGCCACCTGCTATAAAGTCTCCCTACATCCACCCCCTACCTACAGCTTATCTCATCCCACTAGTGACACCAACTTGCCACAAATATTGTCTTACACCCTTTTATTCTTCTCTCCAACAACCGCCTGCTCTTCCTCCTCCTCTCAGCCCAGGCAGATTGAGTCATATCCCCTTGAAACAGGACCCAGCCCTGGGTTAAGTTCTTCATCAAATAGCGTTTGGTACATTATGTTCTCTTAGCATTTCTGACAGCATATCACAGCAGAGCTCTCATACACTCAGTATTTGTCTTCTGCTAGAAACCTTCCTAGTGGTAGCTAATCTATATGTATGCTCAAACATACACAGGCATTAGATCCAGCTTTCATCTTCATAATCCCATTTTTATCCTCATAATTAATGTTTTTCTACAGAGGCAGTTCCTCACTGGTGGTCTCTTGTCCAAACGGATGATCTGAGAGTAGACATATGGGGACCCCACACTGAGGCACTTTGGGATACCACAGCTCAGAACAACTCATCTCAACCTACATCCTGGGGGGACAAGGTAAGACCACCGTCTTACCCAGATGCCAATGCACAGTTTTCCAGCATCACTAATATTCATCAGCACCATTTTAAATTTACAAACAACAATTATACCCCTAAGAGACAAAAGCTCTGTTCCTAAATTTAAAGTACTGCCTTACTGTCTACTGCCTACACAGGCATCTGCCTTCTAAGAAGAGCAGCACCATTATGACAAAAATCATAGTTGTTGATTATGTCCCTTAATATGGAAATCACAATTACAATTTGAAATGTATACAATTTACATTAAAAAAACTATTTTGCATATGGGCAACTAAATTTCATTTTATTTTCACATCAAAAACAAGCTAAGACCAGTGGTCTTGTATTGCCTTATTGTCATTTAATAGTAACATCAGTAAGTCATTGCTCAACACCATTAGAAATATTTACATCTGTGCAAGTGACTTACATTTAGGGTATACAATTTAGGGTATACAAATAGACATTTAGGGTATACAATATGTCAGTTTGTTTCATGGAATTAAACCAACACCTGAATGACTTCTGCAGTTCAGCTGAAGTTCTACACTCTTGCAAATGCTGCAAATTGCATTCAGTAAATATGTGTACACTGCACAATAATCATACACACCTGGTTGATGCTAATGGGACAGTGTTAACACAAATTGTTTTTTTAGTTTGATTCTATAGCCTCTTCCTAAATGTCACGTAATGTTTCTTCACCATTCATTTTAAAAAAAACTTTCACAGATATTTTCACTTTTTACATTTTTACTGATAGGCTTGTAGATTAACTTTAATGCCTCTGATTTACCATTACATTGTTGCTCACAACAGATCTATCTGTGATTGGTTACATGCTTAACTACTGCAAAATGTATAAGCTAATGTTGATGGAATTGAACCAAACCAAAATATGTTTTCACAATTTGTTAATGGCCTGCAATTATAATCACAACCTTGATTATTTACAGTTGTACAAAGCTAGTTCCAGGGCTTCCAATTCTAACTATAATGGAGTGACATAAATGTCCATGAAGGAGACCCAGTCCATTCTGATGAAGTTTGACAAAACTTTTGCTAAGCTCATGAGCTGACACTATATTAATATTTAAGTAAAAATCTAATTTGAATTAGAATAAACTTACTTTAATTAGACATTGTTCAGTGCTAAATAAAATGTTTAAAGTTAAACTATCAACTTTGCAATCTTGGTTGGACATAATAAGGTTGTCTTAAAAGACACCTTACGCATATATAGTGGTCGAACTTTTGCCTTACAATATAATGTCTATATAGGCAGGTTTGTAGGTTTTTGGAACAAAATGACAAAAAAAAAATTGAAATACATTATTAGACACTAGTTTGTCCACAGTAATACAAGCACAAACTTTTTAAAAGCAGAGACACAAAAACAGATGTTTAGTTGGCTGATAATTTTTAACAAAACTGCAGGCCAGGACATCAACACACCAAACCCTCAATATTGGATCAAAAAAATTACATTGGCCCAGTTATCCCCATTTTAAAGGCTCTATTTTCCTGCATGTTGTGTGTTATCTCTGCATGAACCAAACAACATGAACACAAGTGATGCAGAGCAAATAACTCTTAAACATGCATGTTTCACTCTGCCAAACCCCATACAAACTACTTTTTCCAAAGAAATAATAAAAATGATCACAGAGGGAAACCATAAAGAAAGAGCACGAAGCCTTGCTACCCTTATCCCTGGCAGGAGAAATGTCTTCTAAACACAGTGCTAGCAGCGAACATCATGTCAACATCACTATGATTATGACTGGGTTCAGCATGTGACTTTAATGACTGCCGTACTATGACATGTGAAGGTAGGAGCCCATCCTGTCAGTACACTGACTCACAAGATGAACACACAAACAAGCCCTCAGCCTCCATGTGCTCCCCGGGGAACATACTGTCTCCAATGCATCATCTCCCTCATAAATGACACTGTGCTGAACATGGAAGTGCTTGATGAACAAGAGCAAAAAGAAGAAACAAGAAAAGGCGAACAGAACATGCTAGAGGTTTCCTTGATAGTCTTGCTACAATGCACATTGTTAATGACTATGATGTAATACATGACTAACCAATCATTAACCTAGGTTTCTTTTTGGTGGAAGGATGCCACTTTCTTTGTAGAACTCATTGTATACAATATGGACCATATTACAGACTTATATGGTCTTTATATATAAAACTGAACTGTGTATGACTTATAATAGCAAGGGTTAGACAATAATATATCCACATTTGGCAATTTGTGAGCATTTTTGCATTTCCTGTTTATAACATCTGATATACTGAACGACTGGCAGCATCACATTGTACAGTCTCTTGTGACTCCAACCTCCAAAAACACAACTCTTATATTAATATTTTATTTAATATTTATTGAATAAAATAAAGTTTATTTGCTGAAACAGGCCAGCTTCTGTCTTCACAATAATAAAATAATTCTCTGTTTGGGGTCAGGTGCAGAAAGGGGCGACCAACATAATCAAATCCCTCACAGACTTTCGAATGAGGGTCAGGCCACATCCCTCCCATCAGTCAACAGCCAGACGACAACAAAGCTTTATAATACAATACTTCATACCTTATTACCAGAGACAGGGTTTATGTTGCTTTAAGTTCTTTGTAAGAACTTTATAGCTGTTATAAAAACTCATCAGAGAAGAATATGGAAGACTTATCTAGAACAAGAAATATTATTCCTAAAATAATACATTATAAAAATACACACAATCTTCCTTGCTTTCACAAATTCAGGACATAAGATGTTTTAACAGCAATAAACATTTAGATTTCCGAATTTAAACTTTAGTAATGCCCTGCATGGCTGTGTACATGCTTTAAAATGTTTTAATTAAAAAAGCAGGATATACCAGTTGTTACTTATGTTATATTGGTACATATAAATTATTGTTGTTTCTTGTGTTCACTTAACATAAGCAGCGAGGCTTTGATTACTTATTTGTAGTGATGGTTCATCTGATAAAAAAATACAAATACAGATCCAATTTTGCTAGTAGGCTCTTATGAATCAAGAGCTCTCATAGGCTCTTATGAATCAAAGCAGGATTTCTGATAAATGCACATTTCGTAAACATTACTGCTAATTGTGCACTTTGAAATATATATAACTCCATATTTAAAAAATTATTCAAATATTCTTTTGTGTTGACCCAAATATAACATCTGAGCCCCAGCTGAAAGTAGGGCTGCTTCTACGTAAATTTCCAGTACAAAAGAAGATTGTTTTTATATTTAAATCAGGCAGACTGCAACCCACGTGGACAGACACTATGAATGACAGCGGGGCCAGAGGTTACCACAGTGACTTTCTGACCTCTGACCCCTGAGAGCATAATGCAGGGGGCAGGAGGGGTGATGTCTGGGAACAGAACCCAGTTCTGTACGCCTGATGAGAGGGGATGGGTGTGAGACGCACAGTCTGATCACGTCTGATCAGACTCTGTTGAGTCTGCTGTCTGCTCAGCCGTCTCTCTGACTCCAAGCACCAGTGCACCATTTTACAACAAAAAATAGCCAGCGGAAGCGACACCACTTTAAATATGTCTGCATTTTGCAGAGACTGTTTTGTAAACCACACATTTTCTTTGGTACAAACCAGGCAACCCTATTCCTACATGTTCTGCTTTTGCATAGAATAATAGGGCTTCGAGCTTTACAGCTAACAAATAATCACAGGACTACAGTTTTAACATTTATTAACATAATATTTTTGATGAAAAGCTGCATGCAAATATTTCATACATTTTGTGTGTTTATATTTGTGGCTAAATTTTGATATTTCATCAATTACGTAAAATATACAACTCACAATATTTTAATAAGCTATATATCTGGCACTGTGTTGTCTGGTTTTCTGGTTTCACAAAAGTCAAACACAGGCGAAAGACAGGCACCCCCACCAGACAGCCTGAATACATACATGTTTCTGTCCAGACCCACAACACCCCACCTCCCCGCAGGGCATGCAAACCCCCAGCATGACTACCCATCTCATCCGAGATGGGTCCCTCGGGGCCCATGGAGAATCCCACAGGGAGGGTGGGGGAGCCAGACACAAAGGAAAGAACCATGGCCAATGTCAAGGCTGGCTAACTGCTGGGGGGTGGGACTCAGCTGCTGCTGTCAAAGGGCGAAGCTTATTGCTGGCAGCAATGAAGGGTGGCACTCCACCCCACGAGCTGCTCCCTCACTGTTTCCAAAGACACCCCATATACCGTGGTTGAAACAACCCAACAACACTTACTGTTGGGAAGTAAAAATAGCAACACTATTAACTTAACTATATTTTTTGAGAAGTGATAGTGGCTTAGATATTTTCACACAACAGCTTTATTGCACACAAAGCTATATAGCTGTGCGAGTGACAGTCAAACTGTCCTGTAGCCATTTATTGTGGTAAATTAAAATCAAACCCTGCATGGCATTTAAAACATTTTTTAAAGCAAGCTATTTAAAAAAAGAACTATTTTAAGACAGTAGTTTATCTACTTTAAAAATTAGCAGCTTGTAAGCTAAGGTTTCAAAACAGCCTCTTCAACACTGTCAGTCCAAGAGATGCATTTCATTGTCATTATCATGGTGGAGTGGATCTCCAAGATGTTTAATGGTTGGAAGCAAATGGAATTGTGTGATTTAGTGCATTTGATTTAGTAGTGTTTGTTGTTAATGATAAATCTGGTTACCCTTAAGTGGGCTAAGATCCCCCCCCCGATGGCCCTTAAAACCCCTTTTGACATAACACTGTCCTCGGAGCATGCCGTGAAAAAAATAGCAGGAGGGGGTGACAGCTGACCTCCAGCATGACCTCATCACACTTGCCTGCAGACGCGCACACACAAGCCCTCCTATGAGCTCATGTGTAAGGTGCATTAGATTATTGAAAGGAGCTGTGTTACGGCCGGGGTGGGCCTGTAAAGTCCAGTTTTGATTGCCTTACCCGGGGTCACAGGGGCAGGAGTGTAACCTTGAGTCTATCCTGGAGCAGGCCTAAAAGTAAGGGTCGAGCAGTGCATGCAAATAAAGCGAATAGACAGAGTGCTGGGCCCACAGGGTTGTTTGACTGACACCTCCCTAACAAGGCAATTACTGATCCCTCCTATATGTTCACACTTCACACAACTGCTCGCCTTACAAACACTTACAATAACATGAATCACTCCTGCATTCTCAGCAGTTTCACTTAATCAATAATCGGAAGTAATAATAAATGTCAGAAAAATATGAAGAATGCACAACATATCTGTGATCACACTGCCACTGGCCTCTATTAACCACATCCATCAGATTAGCCGTGTCAAACAGATAATATCCAGTCAAACATTATTATTTCTATGGCAGGTTTCACAACTACCACATACAAAACTATCAAATACTTAAGATACATTGCTTCTCCAATGTAGATTAAACACTTCCAGATTTTACTGTTTTGGTTAAAACTGTAATTAAACATGTAAAATAAAATTCTAGACTCAATTGTATCATCATAATTATTGACCTAAATTTTTAGTCCAGTTTTAATTTCAGAATATAATCTCTACTTTTATACCATACTAGAATCTATACTATAAACCCTTACATAATGCTGACTGCTCTAACACTTTAAAACAAACACTTTAGCTTTAAAAAACCAACACCCTCCAAACTTTTAATACTAAATTTATAAAGGTAGCATCTGCAATAAATAGTTAACAGCACAGGGAGGACCTCTGACCTCCGACAATAAATTCTCGACTCCTGTGTCCCATCACAGGCCAAGCTTCAGGCCGCCAGTGGAAACTACAAAAGGTGCCAAACTGATGCAGAGATCAGATATTGACAAGGATGGTGTTTTTGTCCCCTGCGTATTTGTTACATATGAGCTGCAGCTCACTGGTGATTCGAATGCTAGTGTAATATCCTGTTTCCCCATTCTGGTGCTCGACTTTGGCCGCTGCCCCGTTGGAAATGGATTACATCAGCCTTGTGTGTGCAGCCATTTGTAAGCTACAGCGAGACAGCCAGAATGAAAGATGCAATGGTTGTCTGTTTCTTCCTGTGTGCAGCACAGCAAGGCACGGTGCTGTTCCACACTGCGCTCTATTAATAGCCCAGTCCTGTTTTCACTTGAAATAGCCGTATGCTGTAAGGCCTTTGTCAGATAAGATAAGCGGCTATTGGCTTGCAAAATCTCAGATGCAGATGCATCTTAAACACCAGATGGAGCAATGCTGGTGTGGGGCTAGACCTGGGAAAGGCAACAGGTACGGAGACTAAGGAGCCCAATAATATACACAGGCATGAAACTGCAAGCTAATGAAACCATTGGAGGTGATCCTATGGCGAAGTTAATACGACACTGATAACGTTTTCAATGCTGGGTACTGATGTGTGTGTCCATTGCGATTTTGTGTCTGCCATGTCACTGGCTCTCTTTAGTTTCTAAGCCTCTGGAGCACAGGCCCTGAGTGCAGCCAGTACTGCAGTAGAATTTGAGAGCCAAGTCATCATCAGGCATTCCACTGTCTGCACAGCCCGTCCTGAACACACCAACACAAACACAGAAACCCACAAAGCACTCACACACAAGCATCAAAAACATGTCCAGGTCAAATTTCATCCAAATATATAATCCATATAAAAAAAACAACATATTATAATAAAAATGAAGCTTATTCTTAGGACCATGTTCTGTTATATGATAATTTTCAAGACAATTAAGAAACAATTTACATTACAGTAATTCTCATTAAGAGTAATACAAATTAACATGTAAATACAAATAACATGCAAATGTTTGCACATTATACATATATGTATTATGGTAGTATTTGTTGTACTTTTTTAACTTATGCTGGTTTAAATGCATTACAGTAATTTACTACAGTAAATGATTACAGTAATGACAATCAGCACAGAGAATAACTGGAATCTCAGCAAGCTACTGTATAAAAAATTGTCAATAAAATGTGCTCATTTTATCTCAAAAGTCAAAAGTCTTAATGGTCCTTAAACAGGCGTCATTTTCCTGTCCGGCATAAAGAATATGATGTATTTTTCTCCTTTTGATTCTGAGGAAATGTTTTTAATTAATTTACACATCCATCTCAATTTATTTTCAAAATACACTAACCTTTTTTCTCTTTTCCCCAATTCTCTCTTATGTAGCTTTCACTTGTCAAGGGACCTAATGTATGCGTCACACATCTTACAGTACAGAAAGTAATTCAAGTTCACAAGCAAAAGAAACGTTTCTGGGCCAAGAGATGTCAGCGTTGTCTACCAGGGACCTTTGAGATAAAGGGTCGGGTTCTTTTACATGAAGGGTTTACTTTAAATAATTCATCCCATTTGGGGCAGAAATAGTCAGCGCGGGTGCTTATTATGACAGGCCCTTTTGTCCTCTGTGGATTCAGATGGCTCAGAGTCTCAGCCAGACTCGAGTCAGTCTGGGCAGAAGTGAGGGAAAGTTTGGCCAACCGGCTGCCTGCTTCAGACCACAGCAATGTCGCCAGCAGATGTACATAAAGCTCAGAGATCTTCAGTAACATTTTACATTACCACATCTACCTTACAACAACAATCCATACAAGCAGTTTCACAAAGTGAGGGAGCGTTAAGTCTATTTCACATGTAACAAGACCCTAATGTAAAATGTGATCAAATAATACATTAATGGTGGGAATAAGTGCGTCTGGTCAACTGTAGAGATGTGTTTGTCTGGGAATTGAGCAGAAGGGATTGAGTTAAGGAATATATGGGCAGCCCCCACAGCAACACCAGCAATATTCAACTGATGCATTGAGTTCCAATGCCAAGCACTCCCAGACGCCCGCGTCATCGTCAGCATTCACTTTTATTATTGTATTTAATCGGTAAAGCAGTTTAAATACAACAGGAGCTTTTGTAAAAAGCGTTTCTGACAATCATATCCTATTTTTATGGAATAGTTTAATAGGCTACAGACGAATTCGTTGGATATGCGAATGAATTACTGACAGATAATAATAATAAGGTTAAATAATGTACAGTTTTAACCGCAGAATGTCATACACTTGCAAGTGTAAAATATTCGCAAAGATCGCCGTCACAATACAGCATAAAGAATTCAGAACCGCAACACTGGTGCGTTTTCGAATGCGGACCGAAAGAAATAGCACGTCTGGACCTGAACTGTTTAAACTGAATCTGTCACTGCCTTTCAATTTTCGCATTTCAATCTGTCACATTTGAATCTGAAACCGTTTTAGGTTCACATGTCCGTTTCTTTCGCCCGACATTCGAAAACGTTTCCAAACGTAGCGGTTTCGCGTTCCGTTTAATTCACATCCAACCCACCCTACTTACATATATCCATTCCCTGTGGCTGGGATAGGGTGCAGTTGCAGGAGCATGTGTCATTGGAGTTGGCGTTGTTGTTGTTGCTGGAGCTGCTGTCCGGGACCGTGATGTTTCGCATGGAGGCTTGGGGAAGTGACGGGACGGTGGCAAAAGAGCCGCCGGCCGCGGCCCTCACACGAACCGAGGAACACTTTCCCAGCAGCAGCCCGCGGTCAGTGTCGGCCTCTCGGTTGGCACAGGTCTCATGCCATCGCCGCTCGCTTTCCGACGCGTTTGATGCTGGTAGACTACGGCAAATACGATCCCCGCATCTTGACGATCTTTCCCTCTCGCTTTCATTCAGAAGAATGGCTTTCTGTGACGATCTCAGACTCACACGCCACCTCCTCCTGCGCCTCCCTCCTCCGAGAGGGGAGCAGCTCCAGACAGACAGACAGGAGCAGTGGGAGGGGGACTGGCGCTGACAATGGCAGTGGTGAGAGAGCTAGAGAGACGCTGCTCTACCCTCACTGTGTAGAGAAACTGCGTGTGTCTATAAGCGTTTAGAATTACACACACACACACACTCACACTCACACACACACACACACACACACACACACACACACACTAGTGCCAGCCACCACCAATGAAGGCAGGCATTGAAGAGGCTTTAACCTTGGGCTGACCCCACAGTCTAGCAGATATTCAGCAGATGTGTCAGACACCCTCCTTCTTTCCCAAACTGTCTGCGGTCTATAAATATATCCGGGATGGTTTGGTGTGGGGATTGTCCGGCTGAGTGGGCAAAGTGAAGCAAACCAAGTTTGTGAAATATTGTGACTCTAGAACGTATTTGGACTTTTAAGTAATACTTCAAATGTATTTGTTTGAGCTTATTAAGGTAGCATATTGGCTTTTCTCAATTAATGAACAAATAACCTCAAAGGTATTTCATCACAATAACTATGAACATGTTCCACTGGCAGAAGTTCTGTCTTTCTTTTAAACAGGGTATTTGTACTATGTTTCTATAAAACAACTGCTAGTTTGATATTTGTTATGTACTAATGCAGTGACATTTAGACATGTTTAAGGTGTCTTGTTTTAAACAAACTTTTTGCTGCCCATGTATGTCACTCTTAATGGGTAAATCTTAAAATCAAGATAATGTTCTGGTCATAATTAATCCCAAATTAAAAAGAACAAAATTTTTACAAAACATTTGAATTTAAGATAAACATTTTTGTTACCAATAAAATTCTCAGTGTCATTGAAAATACTCTAAGACAAAAGGCACATGAATGTGCAAAAACACGTGACCATACGTGGAAAAACATGCTACCACATTTCACATGTGATTTCATGGATTTCCCATGGCAATTTAACGAGAATATGTTCCAAAACCACACATATTATATCTGATCATGTGTGTTTGCACGTGAAATTCATGTGTCTTTTCTGTAAGTGTAGTTCCAAAAGTGTTTCATTTATGCTTGTTTAAATATTTAAACCACTGTATTCAAGTAAATATTTTATGGAAATATAGCTTATTGTAGCACAATAACAAATATTAACATAAAATATCAGAAGTAAGACTGTCATGATAATACCACAAAAAATTTAAATTTGTATAATACCACAAAAATTTGTAAGCTTTATTTTTCTTATGCCGGATAGGATTTCTTTTTTATTTCATATGATTTAGGGGTGAATTATAACCTGTCCAGGTTTTGTGATAGTCAGCCTAACACTGCAGGTGGTTTAACCCTGAATAAAAGACAAGGATCTATACTATCTATACTATCTATAAAAACAAAACAAAAGTTGTTTAACTATTTGCTTAATTCAGTCATGTTAATGAAGATTAAATGTATACACCTTATAACTGCTGTAGGTAAAGAAAGTGTTTGTTAGACTTAAGCGGTGGAGTTAGCCTTGTTATATCCAGTGTAAAACGGAAATGCAGGTTCACAGTAGCGCCCTCCGGTGGCGTTTGGTGTCACAGCAGCACTGCATTGCTTTAAATTTGGGCAGTGACCCGTGTTTGTGTCCTACTTTCTCCTGTGACCTCTCACTGATGGTGTGATAGTTTGAAGTGTTCCAGACTGAATTAACAACACAGCTATGAGGATATTTACAATGATAAGATGAAATCTGCAGTGAGACTAGTTTTCCCCCACAAGTCAGTCATGATAAGGTCAGACAGATAAGCAGGGTTTATGACAACCTCTGAATTTAAATCTTCTACGGGATAAATTTGAAGATTGTGTTAAATGGAACGTCACATATATATTTCCTAAAAGTTACATACATAACTTTACACTGTAATTGTTCATGTAAACTAGTTTAACAAAGATAGGTTTGTCTAAATACTTAACTCCCCATATGAACAACTGACTGAAATGAAAATATAAGGAAATCTGAAATACTTTACACATACAAAAACATGATTTTTAGTTACCTAATGCTAATCAAGCCTTCTTACAAAATCATCTCGCCTCACAAACTCCTTTCAATATTCATCAGTGTCTTTAGGAATGAGTCATAGCGTCTGTTCCCTGAGGCAAAACTCCTTATGACTGAGACAGACACATCAGTCTGACTGTGTTACAGCACCTGTGATTGCTCAGGTGAAAGTCTAAATCACACTGCCGTCAGCCATCTCATCAGCAGAGATCAACAGACCAACCACTGCATCATGCCTGATGTCCTTCCAAATCACTAAATGCTGCCTGAATATGAGGCAGGAATGGCTTGCTTAGAGTGATATATTGTACTAGTGATATATTGATATATTGTATCTGTCTGGACAATATAAGACAAGAAAAATTAAACAAACTGAGGCAGGATCACAATGCACACACACACACTTACACATGCACAGTTTCAGATAAGCTAAACTTAGGCTACATCCACATTAATCCAGATAAAATGGCTATTAAAGTGAATGACAGACACAACAAGCAGTCCTACAGAGTTAAATTCCAATCCTGTCCAACACATCTGCCTGAGATTTTCTAGTGATCCTGAAGCTCTTGATTTAGACAGTTCAGGTGTGTTTAATTAGGGTTGGAGCTAAGCTCTGCTGGACTGTGGCCCTCCAGAACCAGACGTTGACATCCCTGACTGATGGCTAACCAAAGACTGGAGACAACTAACCTGGAGCTTAATCAATGTGAAGTTGAGTGTATATGTGGACTTACATGTTGACAAGCTGGAGACGGTTACATACAGTGCCTTGCAAAAGTATTCATACCCCTTGAACTTTTCCACATTTTGTCATATTACAACCACAAACTTAAATGTCTTTTATTGAGATTTTATGTAATAGACCAACACAAAGTAGAACATAATTGTGAAGTGGAATGAAAATGATACATGGTTTTCAACATTTTTAAGCAAATATAAATCTGAAAAGTATGGTGTGCATTTGTATTCAGCCCCCCTGCATCAATACTTTGTGAGCCACCTTTCACTGCAATTACAGCTGCAAGTATTTTGGGGTCTGTCTCTACCAGCTTTGCACATCTAGAGACTGAAATTTTTGCCCATTCTTCTTTGCATAATAGCTCAAGCTCAGCCAGATTGGATGGGGAGCGTCTGTGAACAGCAATTTTCAAGTCTTGCCACAGATGCTCAATGGGATTTAGGTCTGGACTTTGACTGG
>JAZGTJ010001906.1:23465-43175 GCA_036877575.1 Botia almorhae
GCATTTTTTTTATAAAATACCCTGCATCACATATATGCGCGGTCATCTTTGACTTGTAATATAATAGTACAAAATTAATTGGGCAAATATCGCTGTTGCTTTCATATAAATGAAGCGGACATAACGGAGTGGCCGCAATCTAATCCTGTTTACATAAAGTAAGCCTGCTCCCGAGCAGGTTTACGCTTACGGATCTGTTGCTATGACAGCAAGTCCCGGATGAGCGTCGAAGAACTGAACGATCCAAGATCACGCGAAATCGTCAACAATTAAATCCAGCTAAATTAGTTAGCAAGGTACGAAGAACGGACCCCTGGATTATCCCTCGTGTTATGTTTGCTTGTTTGGACTGATTATTGTGTTTGGATCCTCTGCCTGCCTACTCACCCTCGTCTTTGGATTACCCCTGTGTATGGTAACAGTGTGGAACGCTACTCTGGTTTTGACCCTTTGCCTGTTTTAACGTTTCTGTCTGCTGAAATCCCCTCAATAAAACTTCTGCAAATGGATTCAAACTCAGCCTCCGTGCCATCCTTACATGTATTAACATTTTTGCTTGGTTATAGGACTTGGTTATAACTTTTTAAATTTTGTAACGTTTTTGTATGTTCCACTAACAACTTAACTTTTTTATATCAACGTTAAAAAGCATACTACTAATGTTACTGCAACTTTTAAAGAACTTAAAATGTTCTGAAAACGTTCCCTATTAGCTGACATATACTCAAAATCTGTCATTTCTTACCCCAGCTTAAATGTGGAGGTGTAGGTTTTGGGGATGGTTTTCTGCCACTGGAGGAGGCACCAGCCTGGCGAAGGTTCAAGTCCTTGAAGAGGAGAGGCCGTGGCTTCAGTGGTGCAGGCCACCTCACTACACAGCTGATCC
The DNA here is from genome assembly GCA_036877575.1 of Botia almorhae. Taxonomy (NCBI): domain Eukaryota; kingdom Metazoa; phylum Chordata; class Actinopteri; order Cypriniformes; family Botiidae; genus Botia; species Botia almorhae. The sequence continues at coordinate 24,352 of JAZGTJ010001906.1, forward strand.
AGGGCTGGGCAGGGCAGACTGGACAATACACTGTAGTGAGCTCTAAGCTGGACCACACAACACACAGTTGACTATTAACAACCATTCTGACTGTAAACACTTAAACAACAGTGTATTAAAAACATAATCCCTCTGTATTTGTGCACACTGGAAAATCTTCTAAATGTGCACTGTGCAAACCTTTACAGAAAACATTTAATGCAGGAAATGCATGGACAAATATATAAATTATTATCATCCAAAGTAAAGGTGACAAGTAGATAATTTTGGGCTGAATCAGGTTCGGTTATGTAGGCCAGTTCATCTCAAGTCAGTTTATTATTGACATTCAACCATACAAAGCAGGTGCAGTACATAATGGAATTAAAAAACACTCCTCCAGGAACACTGTGCTACATAAGACAGACTACATAGACAACAAGGGACTAGTTACAATTACATGGTTCCACATAACTGTATATGCAAATATACATATTTACAGAAAGAGAGGATACTTGGTTGTAAACATTTGACTATTAGCAGCAGTACTAGTAATACAGAGACGGGTGCAAAAATACAGAATATGTGCAAAAAGTTGAACATAAGTTTTGAGTGTGTGTGTATTGTGTTTTAAATCAAATCAAATCACTTTTATTGTCACATCACCACAGCACTTGTGCCTAGGTGAGTGAAATTCTTGGGAGCGTGCTCCAGACAGTGCAGGGACAATTTACATTTAGACAGGTTTATACAGAAGACAATGTGCAATATATACATACATACATACATACATACTCAGATTAGACATATTTACAATTTGAAGAGATGTGCAAAAGGGGTATTTTTTACATGAAATTGTGCAAAGAGAGATTGGGGAGAGCAGCACATAGTGCAAAAGATTGTAGTGCAATGATAAACATATATTATTTGTATCTTAAGAATGTAATGTGTGCATAAAGTCCAGTGATAAAGTAATAAAGTGCAGTGTTGTTAGGTGTATTGATTCTGATTGTTCATTAGCCTGATAGCCGTAGGGAAAAAGCTATCCCTCAGTCGGCTAGTGCGGTATCGGATGCTGCGGAGGCGTCTTCCTGAGGGCAGCAGATAGAGCAGTCTGTGGGACGGGTGGCTTGAGTCACTGATGATTCTCCGGGTTTTCCTTATACACCGCTTGGTGTATAAGCTCACCTCCAACAATGTGGCGGACAGTTCGCACAACCCTTTGAAGAGCTTTGCGGTTGCCAGCGGTGCTGTTTCCAAACCAGGCAGTGATGCAGCCAGTCAGGATGCTCTCCACAGTGCAGGTGTAGAATGTTCAGAGGATGCTGGGGCTCATTCCAAACTTCCTCAGCCGTTTCAAGAAGAAGAGGCATTGATGTGTCTTCTTCAGCACTGCATCTGTGTGAGCGAACCATGTGAGATCCTCACTGATGTGAACACCGAGGAACTTAAAGCTGTTAACCTGCTCCACAGGTGTCTAGTTGATGATGATGGGTGTGTGTTCTCTGCTCTGTCTCCTGAAATTCAGATTGGGGATGAAGTATTGCTGCCCATTCTGACCACCTGACTTCTGCCTGTCAGGAAGTCCAGGATCCAGCTGCACAGAGATCTGTTTAATCCTAGAGCCTGTAGCTTTGCGACAAGTGTGGCAGGCACTATGGTGTTAAATGCTGAGCTGTAGTCCACAAACAGCAGTCTCACATAGGTGTTTTTATTTTCCAGGTGGTAAAGGGCAGTGTGTAGGGTGAAAGCAATAGCATCGTCTGTGGAACGGTTGCTACGATAAGCAAATTGTAGCGGGTCCAGTGAGGCAGGCAGCACAAAGCAGATGTAGTCTCTGATGAGTCTCTCAAAACACTTGCTGAAGATGGGTGTCAGAGCAACGGGCCTCCAGTTGTTTAAGCATGTAATTTTATTTTTCTTAGGTATGGGCACAATAGTGGATTTTTTAAAGCATAAGGGAACCACAGACAAAACCCCAGCTAGTTGGAATGCGCATGCTCGGAGCACACGTCCTGGGATGCCATCAGATCCCGCTGCTTTGCGGATGTTCACCCGTTGGAAGGATCGGGTTACATCCGCGACAAAGATGGAGAGTGCACTCGCCTCTTCTGCAGCAGCTGCACGAGCGCTTTCTGCATGGACGGTGTTTTGAGCCTCGAAACAAGCATAAAAATGATTATACTCATCCGGTAGAGAGGCGGCAATGTTCACAGTAGCTGGTTTGTTCCTTTTAAAATCAGTAATGTTATTGATGCATTGCCACATACCTCGTGCATTATTGGTGTTGAATTGATTTTCAATTTTGTTTTTGTATTGTCGTTTTGCTGCTTTTTAATGGTTTTTCTAAGATCGTAACTGGCTTGTTTGCGATCGTCAGGGTTTCCGGATTTGAAAGCAGATGTTTGCGCTGACAGGGCTGCTCGAACATCACTGTTAATCCACATTTTTGGTTGGGGTTGAGCGGATTGTTTTTGTCGGCACTACGTTTTCTACACACTTCCTGATGAAACACATTACTGTATCTGAGTACGCCTCTATGTCGTCATCCGACACCACCCGGAACATGTCCCAGTCCATGTGATCAAAACAGTCCTGTAGTATAGCATCTGATTGGTCCGACCAGCATTGAATTTTTCGAAGGGTGGGTGCTTCCCGTTTCAGTTTCTGCCTATAAGCAGGCAGGAGCAGAACGGAAAGATGGTCCGATTTGCCGAAAGGTGGGCGGGGGAGGGATTTGTAGGCATCCCGGAAAGGAGAGTAGCAGTGGTCCAGTGCACGATCACCGCGCGTGTTGATTGTAATGTGTTGGAAAAATCTTGGAGCTATTGTTCTTAGGTTGGCTTTGTTAAAGTTCCCCGTAACAATAAACACTGCATCTAGATATGCGGTTTCCTGCTCACTTATATTCCCATAGAGTTCTTTGAGTGCCTGGTTTGTGTTGGCTTGAGGGGGAATGTAGACAGCTGTAATTATGATCGCTGTAAACTCCCTCGGCAGCCAGAATGGTCGACACAGAAGCATGTGAAATTCCAGGTCTGGAGAGCAGAAAGATTTAATAGAGTGTAGGTTCCTTTCATCACACCACAAGTTGTTGATAAAGAAACAAACACCCCCACCTCTGCTTTTCCCCATGAGCTCTTTCGTTCTGTCTGAGCGATGCACGGAGAACCCCGTAAGCTCGATGGCCGAGTCTGCAATCACTGCAGACGTCCATGTTTCTGTGAGGCAAATAATGCAGCAGTCCCTTACTTCTCATTGATATGAGTTGCGTGCCCGCAGTTCACAGACTTTATTGTCCATTGACTAAACGTTAGCCAGCAAAATTGTTGGGAGAGGAGGTCGGAGGGGAGGGCGTCTAAGTCTAACAAGGACGCCTGCTCTCTTCCCCCTTTTCCCGCGGCGTTTTCTCAGTCGCGGCCGTGCTGCCCAGACAAAAGGCTCTAAAGCGGTGTCTGTAATCAAAACACCGGCGTTCAAGAACTCAAAGTCCGGTTTGCGTTGTGCCAATATTTAAAACCGTGTGTCTGTCGTAGACAGTTATACTAACAGCGCCCAAACAACAAAAAAACAAGAAAAACACACGAAAAACTGCAAAGTTTGCTCGAAGCTCGCAACACGGCTGCCATGCTCGGCGCCATCTTGCACCTTTAATGGATCTTTTAGTCCAGTTCATGGAAATTCAGTAATCTGATGGCTTGGGGGAAGAATCTGTTACATAGATAGCCGAGGTGGGGGCTGGTCTCCACAGGATATTCACAGAGTTCCTGCACCATTCTATGTTGGTGTAAACACACAAGTCACTAACCCAGAGTCTTACCACACAGAGCTGCATTTCTGTCGGCAGGAAAAGAGGTGAATCCATCTAGCTGAATGGCATTATCGGGAACTCTGTCGCTGAACTACGTGGCCGTGAAAACAAAGTCACAATGTTTTAAAGTCTGCTGGAGTCGGATGTAGTCCAGTTTATAGTCCAGGTAGAAAACGTTGGACAGTAAAATGGATGAGAGGGAGGGCCGCCCGGGTATGGCTTGTTTTTAGCCTAGCGCGAACTCCCCTATATATATGAGTGTGACAAAGATTTGTGATCACTTTACTGAGGCATGTAACAGTGTTCTTCAGGTGTTGAATAAACGGACTGTATACACTGTCTTTTATGTTTTCCTGTTATATTCCACTTTAATTTAAAATTAAACTCTCACAAAACCATAGTCTATACACACTGATCAATGTTACAATATTGCATAACTACCACTGTCCATGGTGCTAAAATCAAATGTTCAATAATGATTCAATAAAGATAGTCAGAATGATAACTACTGAAAGAATGCCGATCTGAATGAACACATCAATAACTAGTTAAAACAATTTCTTCAAAACATTTTGTAAACAATTTTTTCGACTACAGATATTCTACTAGCCATGGCTTGTGTTAATTTCTTCAATGGCACATCATCCACTTGAATAGCTTGTGAAAGGAGTGTCACACTGCTTTAAAAAAAGTTGGAAAATTTTTATTTGACCCTATAGAACATACTACAGCTCATACATGAACTTGTAGGGGAGCGCTGGGTCCCTTCTTTCAAAAGTTATATAACTGGATGATGTGTCATTAATGAATCCCATAGAACAGTGGTTCCCAACCTTTTTTTGTCTGAGACCCCCTTTTCCCAAGAAAATATTTTAGGCCCCCCCTCAACATTCAATGATATTATCGCTCCTGTAAGCTTGCAGCAAGTATGACAAAATGTTGTTGTTGTTTTCAAACAAACAGTATGTTTATTACTATAACCAGATATGTTAATGCACAAATAATAATAGCACAAATAATATATACAATATTGAAAATACAATAACAAAAACATCAGTAGGCCATTTGTAATTTAAAAACGTAAGCCTAGGAGTAGCCTAAAATTGGCCCTATTTGAAATGCAATAACAAAATATTAGTATTTACACTGGTAAGAAAAAAAAGAATGAATATAGGTTATTACATTTGTAAGGCTTTATCAATCAGTGTAAGGATTGCTGCTGGCAGTAAGTAATAATTTGGTCAATGTGTTGAGAGATCTTTGACAGGCCAAGATGCATATCATCCTCAAGGGTCAGTCTGGCCTTGTATTTTGTTTTAAGAGCTGTCATGGTTGAAAACCCAGATTCACAAAGGTAGGTGTTGCTAATGGGAATCAGCACCTTAATTGCAGCTGTGTGACAGACTGGGTTTTTCTGCAATTTCAGACCAGAATGATTCCAATGCAACCTTACTGAAATGGGCTTTCAGGCTGGTATCAGAGGATATTTCTATAAGCTCTTCCAGAAGTCTTGATGGCAGAGTCGCTGTAAGCTTTGCTTTAATGTTCTCAGTAAAGGAAGTCCACAAGAAAGTAAAGGAAGTCCACAAGAAAGTAAAGGAAGTCCACAAGAAAGTCACGAAACTCCTCCCTCAGGCTGAACAGACGCATCGACACCCGCCCTCTGGACAGCCACCTCATGTCAGTGTCCATCAGCAGCGTATGGTAATCAGCACCTACCTCTTCACAGAGAGCAGTGAATAACTGGGAGTTGGTGGCTCTGGCTTTCACAAAGTTCACCATTTTTACGGCCACATCTAAAACTCCATGAAGACTGGGTTCCATTTTTTTTGTAGCAAGCGTCTCTCTGTGCAGAAAGCAGGGCATTGAAACGGCAAGGGGAGCAACCTCTTTGATATGCTGAACTACCCCCAGACTGCCTGCCAGTCATCTCGGCAGCTCCATCAGTACAGACCCCATTACAGTCGCTCCAGTTTATCTTATTTGATCTCATGAAATTATCCAAAGTCTCAAAAATATTGTTTGCCGTCATCGTGGTACGGAGGTCTTTACAAACCAAAAAATTTTCTTTTATCTCATTTTTCATTCATAATGAATGTATGCGAGGAGTTGTATCATTTTTGACCCATTGGTAAACTCATTTATTTGAAGTGCAAAGTTATTACCATGAAGTCGCGAAGAAAGCTGATCCCTCATGTTTTCTGACAATGTTGTGATGCGACGTTTGACTGTATTATTTAATAATGGTATCTTAGCCAATTGTTTTGACTTATCCTTTCCAAATAATTTCTTGACAATCTCTGTTAGCAATTGTATTTCCTTTCTTTGCTTTGGTGATTTTTTTCAGCAACTGTATACAATATTTTTGTATTGGGGATGAGTTGTCTGCAAATGTCTTATTAGTTTGGATGGCCCCCTGCATTCGTTAGCAGGGACTTTGGTGCAGATAATGCATTGTGGCTGGGTCAGGGACTCTTTACTATGAGAAAATGAAATAAAACCAGGTAACTATCTTGGTATTTACTGCATTTTGTGTTTCCAGTATTGCTAGCACTGCGACCCAAATTGGTGGGAGCTTCCTCACCTGGGCCCAGTATGCCTTGGTCATTACTATCAGCTGCTGTAGGTGAATCAGTGGCACTCTGTCGTTTGTGGACTAATTACAAATTTTTATCATGGATAAAATTAGCTAATGTAATAGGATCGTTTTCCTTAATGCTAACTGCTCAACACCTTTTAAAAATATGATGTGACCCCCCCACAGAGCTCGCTGAGGCCCCCTTGTGGGCCGCCCCTGTTGGGAACTGATGCCATAGAAGACAGTTATGGTATAAATTCAACATACAGGGCAAATAATTGCACATTAAGTTTTTAAAAGTTTATTTATTGAACTACAAGTCAATTGCAATATCATATCGTATTCTGGTTGCTAGTTATCCTGTTAGTTTCAGCTTGTTACTAAGAGAAGTTTTGCTGTTAATTTTGTCTAACATTGACCTAAATAAAGCAACCTCTAAAACAGTATGTTGAGTTATAAGTTAGCAGTTGCCAGTAGGCTGTGATAACCTCAGATAAAGTAAACAGAGAGGTTGTCATGGAAAAAATTAAGGAACAGCTGAGTGGAGAAAAGGTTTAACAAAAAAATATTTTAATAAAGAATTACTGCACAGCAAAACAGTAACACTGTCACATCAGTTGCATGCAAAAAAAAATGTGCAACCCTTGCTATCTATCCCTGTCCCTGCAGTATGTTTTAGGGTGCTTTCACATCTGTGGTTCGGTTCATTTGGTCCGGACCAAGGGCAACAAATGATACATTGTAGCATTGTTCTGCCGTTTTAGGTTCTTTTTTACACCACACTGATTGCTTTGGTCTGAACCAGTTGAAACGAACCAAAATGCAGTCATGTGGCAAAATCCACATCACTCGTTGGCCAGATGTTATTGAACGTATTTTCTAAACTGCTTTTCAATTGGTCAGAATTAACGTGCGGGAAAATTCCAATGGAACTCCCGGAAATAAACAAAGAGAGGAGAAAAGCCGGCGGACAACATGCCGCTTTTTAGTTTGGAGGGACGACTGTGCTGGCTGATTGTATCCCTGGTATTAGTATACTATATAGTTTGTATACATCACTTTAGACAAACTATACATTTCGAGAATAAAGCGCGGCGGCTGGAAAACAATGTTTTAATGCACTGCAATCGGCGAAGGCGCATAGCAAGTCACTTCAGGAGGAGGCGTGACTTAATTTCTGTTAATTAATGTTGCTAAACATTACACACCTTGGTTCGCCTCTGAGTGTGAAAGATGTAATGTTAACATGGGCGCCGAAAAAAATACATGGATTAATGCAAAACATAGCAATTTTAACAAAAAGCACACTGATGATATCTACTGTTTTAAATAGTCATCATATGGGCAATTTTAAAACAAAACAAATACCTGAAAACATACTTTCCCTCTAAACTACAGGTTTAAATAGCTCATTTTTATGTTTAAAGCTTAACTGAAAGATCAATTTGTTTAGCTTAACTAAAAGATTAATTTAATTAAGAAAACTACAAAACATGGTTTATATGTATTTATCCTTAAAGTACATTTGAACAGTAGACATAATGGACGACACAATGTCTAATCGTCGAGGTAGAACAACAAAAGATTCATTATGATCCACGTGATGTCATGTATAAAGACTTGCAAGCTAAGGAAAAGGCATGGGAGGCCTTTTAGCGACAAAATGGTAATATATACACCAACCTCTCCTACGCTGGTTTAGGGGGTGAATACAGTCTTCGTCTTATCCTTTTTCATAACCTTCACCACCTACTGGTCCAGAAATATGAAAAATGGCTATTTTTGTTCATAACTTTTGAGTGCTTTGATCTATAATTATGTGAATGGTCTCTTTAGATTCCGTAAGGCATGTCAAGTCAAACAAGATTTTTCAGTGCGAGTATTGCGATGTTGGAAGAACATTTCTCATGGGGCTTTACCAGAGCAGTGGCCCACTGCCGCCAGCATGCCACTGGTGGGCTTGCTCCCCTTGTGGTGTGATAGCGACAACTCTGCGCTATGCCGGTGTCCTCTGAGGCCCTGGTTTTTTCCTTTGGTGTTGAGGACGATGTTGCTGGCTGCTTCAAAGAGGGAGTGGTCGGAGTCAGAGAAGAGGTGTTCTGATTCAGATAGAAATTGTTTCTCAGTGCGAGAGAGTTGGGGGCTTCTACAGTCACTATTTTGTAGTCCCAAAAAATGCCTGCAGACTCCGTCCTATTTTGGATCTGAGACCCATTAATCAAGCGCCTCACAAGCATCCTTTCAAAATGACGACGCTGAAGCAGATTCTGACTCATATCCGTCCCTGAGAGTGGTTTGCTTCGATAGATCTGACCGATGCATATTGTCATATTCAGATAGGCCCTTATGACAGGCAATTTCTGAGGTTTGCTTTTGAGGGCACAGCTTTTCAGTTTACAGTTCTCCCCTTCGGGCTGGCTTTGGCCCTTCGCACATTTACCTAAAATACCCTCTCAGAGAAAGTGGTATTTGTGTGCTGAATTATCTGGACGATTGATTGACCCTGGCCCATTTGTGGTATGTGCTCATCTGTCACATAAGCCTGGTCATTCACCATCTTCAGACCCTGGGACTAAAAGAGAACATGCAGAAGAGTATGTTGCTCCCAATGTATCTGAGTGTGTGTTTAAACTCGGTAAGTATGCAAGCCCTGTCTTCTGTCTGCAGAGCATGTGCAGAGCATTCTGTCTGCCCTGCGCCTGTTCCGGCATGGGTTTGTTTTTCTGGCCCTTAAGAGCATTTCTCCCACTGTTGGAGAGTCATCATGTGCTGATACACACAGACAATGTACACATGTCTGTGGTGTCATACATAAATTGCCAGGGTGGAGTGCTGCGGTAGGCAGATCATCACCTCCTGTCGATCAGAGCAGCCCACATCCCTGGCTACCCAAAGCATTGGGTGGACATGCTCTTGAGGGAAGGAATTTCCCATGGGTGGAGGCTTTACCCCAGTTTGGTAAAACTGATCTGGAATCTGTTAGGAAAGCAGATCCACCTCTGCCTTTCTGTCTGCCTTGCTGTGGCTGCCTTGTGCCTCGGCTTAGCCTTGCTCTCATTTTCTTTTCTCACTACTTTCTTTTCTCATTCCTTTTTGGTGTCTAAAGTATTAAACGTAATTTGTTTGTGTATTGGTTACATCGTATTGAATTAATTAGATACCACTAGCTTTTAAATGTTATTTACTACAGACGACTCAGTTCAGTTAGCACCCCGCCAGACGGTCAGCTGTCTTCTGTGTTTACTGTGTTCATGTCCTGCGTTTTTAATCTATTTGAGTTTATCAAACAACTGTCATGGCATCTTCTCCTGTTATTGTAACATGCACAGTTTACCACATGTTTAGTGTAGCCTTCTCTGTCAGCGCTGAGGGTTTTACATGTGATAAATGTAGGGAAATAGTTAGGTTGACAGAGAAGATTTTGGAATTAGAGACACGCATCCAGACTTTACTTGAGGATAGGGCTTTAGAGCAGACGTTGGATGCGACTAGGTCCATACATTGTTCGGTTCCAGTTGCAGATCCCTTGCAGCAGGGAAACTTTGTGACTGTGAGATGGCATTGCCGCAAGACACCTGCACCCGCTGAGACACCTGTTGAAAGTACCCTAGTTAATTGATATTCTATTGTACGAACATGAAAATAGAGGCACCAGCCACCATATTTGGATGCTAAATGCCGTCACGTCAAAGATGTCACATAATTTACAACACATAGACTCATCTGAATATTATAATAGAGACTGTGTCTGTCCCCTGTACTGGTAAACCTGTAAACATTGAAATGGCAATTTAATCAATGTTAAACAAACAAACAATTAATAAAACTTAGTTTGCTGAATATTAGAGCTCTCTCTACAAAAGCGCTTTTTGTTAATATAATCACAGATCATAACCTAGATGTGCTCTGCTTGGCAGAAACACGGCTACAACGAGACGATTACATTAAACGAGTTAACCCCCAAAAAATGCTATAAGCATGAGCCTCATCCAAAAGGCAAAGTTGCTGCACTTTATAGGAATACATTTACAGCTACCCAAAGATCTGACTTTAATTACAACTTTTTTTTATTAATGGTGCTCAATATAACTTCATCTGGGGTAAATAAGCAGACTTATCAAAGAATTTGCAGATTTTTTATCAGAAGTAGTACTGGCCACTGATCAATTCTTAATTGTTGGCAGTTTTAATATCCATGTCGATAATGAAACGGATGCATTGGGATTGGCTTTCAAAGACATTTTGAACTCTATTGGTGTCTCACAACACGTGTCAGGACCAACTCATCGCCGTAATCATACTTTAGATTTGATCCTGTCTTATGGTATTAATGTTAAATACAATAATATTCTGCAGCAGAGCAAAGACATTTCAGATCATTATCTGTTGTCCTGTAAAATACATTTATCTATGGCTGCAAAATCAGCTACTTGCAGTAAATACAGTAGAACAATAAATTCTACCACTAAAGATTCTTTCATCAAAAATATACCTGAACTGTCTTCATTCCTTAACGTAACAGATAACTTTGAAAACCTTAAAAATGTAGTGCAACAGAAAATGTTAACACCCTATTTTCTAACACCTTAGACAAAGTTGCTCCTCTACGGTTAAAAAAGATAAGGGACAGCAGCCCAACACCGTGGTATAACGAGTATACCCACGCCCTAAAAAGAGCAGCCTGGAAAATGGATCGCAACTGAAGCAAACAAAACTGGAGGTATAGTTCTTCCATATAGCATGAAAGGAGAATGTTTCAAATTACAGAAAGGCCTTAAAATGCTCCAGATATGCCTACTTTTCAAATCTTTTAGAAGAAAATAAACACAACCCTAGATATCTATTTGAAACCGTGGCTAAATTAACCAAAGATAAAGCGCCATCTGCTTCTAACAGTTGTCAATACCATAATAGCGATGATTTTATAAATTTTGGTAATAACAAAATAGATACTGCCAGAGAAAAAAATCATAAACATGCAACTGTCTGCAACACAATCACATCAGATGGTGCATCATACAGTGCCTTGCAAAAGTATTCATACCCCTTGAACTTTTCCACATTTTGTCACATTACAACCACAAACTTAAATGTCTTTTATTGAGATTTTATGTAATAGACCATCACAAAGTAGCACATAATTGTGAAGTGGAACAAAAATGATACATGGTTTTCAAAATTTTACATTTACGCATTTGGCAGACGCTTTTATCCAAAGCAACTTACATTGCATTATACTATACATTGATTCTGAGAAAGTGCAATCCCTGGGATTAAACCCATTATTTTAATGCCATGCTCTAACCACTGAACTACAGGAAAGCTCAGTGGTTAGAGCCACTGCGGAAGCTGCGAAAATCTGCGGAAGATCTGAAAAGTGTGGTGTGCATTTGTATTAAGGTCCCCTGCGTCAATACTTTGTAGAGTCACCTTTGCTGCAATTACAGCTGCAAGTCTTATGGGGTATGTGTCAGGAGGCCTGTCTGATCAGCCGGGTTTGTATTGTTTCCTGTCAGAGCATGCGGTTGTTTGACAGCTCACCACGTGCTCCGGTGTCCGCGTCACCCCTCCCCTCTCGTTATTTCCCAGCTGTGTCTTCTCATTCATCATCACACTCACCTGTTATCGCTCAATTCTCCTCCCTTTATATTCCCCTCGTGTGTTTCAGTCCTTGTCAGAACGTCAAGTCGATTAGACCGTTTCCTGACCAGTTAAAGCCTTGTCTTTATCTTAGTTAGCTTATCTTAGCGTAGCTTAGCTTGTCTTTCCAGTTTAGTCTTAGCCATAGTCTTAGCCATAGTTTAGCCGCGCCAGTCTTCCTGCTATTTCCCGTTGGGATTATTGTGTTGTTTAAGTCTGCCGTTTAGCTTAGTGTTGTCTTGTTTTTCTCAAGCTCCAGCTTGTTTGTTGTTGTCTTGTGCTTGTGTTTCCCCAGTTGCCCCATCCACCCATTCCAGTACTCCCTTTGGTTGTCTTCTGTCCTGGAGTCTGCCATTGTCCACCCGCCTCTGCTCTTCCGCCTGCCTCCAGGTTGATGGTCTCCGCATCGTGGCCGTGACAGTCATTCTCCCGCTCTGCCTTGTTCCCCACCCGGGTCCCGCCTCTGCCGTCGCCTCAGCTACCCGCACTGTCACGTTCCAGTCATCTGCACTCACCTGCTGCTCACCTGCTCCGTGATTGTGCTCCGCTCCTGCTGCTCTCCTCGCCGCTCGCGGTCCAGTTGTCATCTCATCCGCTGAGGCTGGCTAGAGGTTCCTGCATGCTCAAGGTTTCTCAGTCGTCCTGCTGTCCACCACGCTGATCTACTGGTTGTTTCCTCTCATCTCGCGCATCAGTGATCTTCCGCCCCAGTCTGTTCCTGTCTGCAGCTCAACCCGGAGTTCCTCACCTGCCAGAACTGAGTCTATTGCCTTGCATTCCAAGTTTGAACTGTCAATAAATTACCTGATACTTGCATCTGGGACTTCTTATGTCTTTCTTTCAACAATGGATTTCTTCTTGCCACTCTTCCATAAAGGCCAGATTTGTGGAATACACAACTTATAGTCTCTCCCACCTGAGCTGTGGATTTTTGCAGCTCCTCCAGAGTGACCATGGGCCTCTTGGCTGCTTCTCTGACCAGTGCTCTCCTTGCTCGGTTTGTCAGTTTAGGTGGATGGCCATGTCTTGGTAGGTTTGCAGTTGTGGCATACTCGTTCCATTTTTGGATGATGGATTAAACAGTGCTCCCTGAGATGTTCAAAGCTTGGGATATATAACCTAACCCTGCTTTAAACTTCTCCACAACTTTATCCCTAACCTGTCTGGTGAGTTCCTTGGTCTTAATGATGCTGTTTGTTTACTGGTGTTCTCTAACAAACCACTGAGGCCTTCACAGAACACAGGTGGACTCTATTAACTAATTAGGTGACTTCTGAAGGCAATTGATTGCATTGGATTTTATTTAGGGGTATCAGAGTACAGGTGGCTGAATACGTGCACACTTTTCAGATTTTTATTTGCTTAAAATTTTGAAAACCGTATATCATTTTTGTTTCACTTCACAACTTGCCCAAGAAACAACTTTTTATTCTCTACTATAGATAGAGATGAACTGCCAAAAATAATTACATCATCTAAATCAACAACATGTATGCTAGGTCCTATACCTACCAGGTTGCTGAAAGAGATCATTGGTGTTGGGATATGTCCCAAAACCTCACAAACTGGCTGTTATCAGACCCCTTATTAAAAAAAACACAAATTGATCCCAGGGGACAAGTAATCTACAGACCCATCTCAAAATGTACCTTTTATTTCAAAAATATTAGAAAAAGTGGTGTTTTCACAGATACATAAATTCCTGGAAAGAAATGGTATCTGCAAGAAATTACAGTCAGAATTCAGACCATATCATAGTACAGAGACTGCTCTCATCAGAATGACAAATAATATGCTCTTATCAGACGATCGTGCCTGCATCTCTCATCTAGCGTTACTCGACCTTAGCACAGCCTTTGACACTATTGACCACAGCAGTCTACTAAATAGGCTTGAAAATTATGTTGACATAAATGCAACTGCACTGGCATGGTTTAAGTCATATTTATCTGACCGATTTCAGTTTGTTGCTGTGAATGAAAAGGTGTCATAACGATCACAAGTCCAGTATAGTGTAATGCAGTGCTCAGTGCTTGTACCCCTACTTTTCACCCTGTACATGCTACCCTGTACATCTGGGAGCAATTATTAAGAGACATGGAGTTAGTTTTCATTGTTATGCTGATGATACTCAGCTGTACATTTCTTTTAGGCCCAATGAGACTCATAAATTCACAAAACTAACAGAATGCATAGTCGATATCAAAACTTGGATGACTAGCAGCTTTCTACTATTAAAACCAGACGAAACAGTTTGTTTGAAAACGTTAAGTTTTACTTATTGGACAAAAATCCTCCACATGGAACAACCTAGAACACTGCCTCACTCTTGATGGATGCTCTAAAAAGCCAAGAATCTGGGTGTCATTCTTGATAGCAATTTGTCCTTTGAAAACCATTTCCAACATTTGTAAAACTGCATTTCCATCCTAAAAATATATTGAAACTATGACACATGCTCTCTAAGCCAGACACTGAAAAAATAATTTATGCATTCATGACATCAAGACTTGATTATTGCAATGCCCAACTTGGTGGCTGCACTGCAAGATTAATAAAAAAACTCCAGATGGTTTAGGATGCATCAGTCAGAGTTCTTAAGAGAACGAAAAAGTATGACTATATTAGCCCAGTTTTGTCAGCACTACACTGGCTGCCTATCAAACATCGTATAAACTTTAAAATTTAGCTGATTACCCACAAGGCCCTGAATGGTTTAGCTCCTCAATACCTAAGCAAGCTCCTCTCCTATCACAGTCCTTCTTTGGAAACTTTTTATTAGTCTTCCCAGTGTTGTCCAGGAGGCAGATGCATTATGTCCGTTTAAATCTAGATTAAAGACCCACCTCTTTAATCTAGCCTACACATAGTACTACGGATTTATTACTCAAATCCCTTAAGGAATTATTAGGCTGCATTAATTAGGTAAACCGGAACCAGGGACACTTCCCACAAGAACAGATGTACTGGCTCCACACTAAATCTGTCTGTCTTTCATTTCCCCAAGGTCCTGTAGTCAGCTGGATCCGAACTTTGAGACCAGATGGTGGGGGACTGGATGGAATGACTCTTGAGACAGATTATCAGGATTCGACTTCCTTAGTAAACCTACCGTTATATACAGTCATGGCCAAAAATATTGGCACCCTTGCAATTGTCTAAAATGCAACCCTTCTCTCAGAAAATTGTTGCAGTTGCAAATATTTTGGTACTCACGTTTATTTTTTTGGTTTGCATTGGAACAACACAAAAAAGAGAGAAGAAAAGTCATATCTAATACAATTCCACACAGAACCCAAAAAATGCACTGGACAAAAATATTGGCACCCCTAACTTAATATTTGGTAGCACCCCCTTTGGAAAAAATAACTGAAATCATTCGCTTCCATAAATGAGTTTCTTACACCTCTCTACTGGAATTTTGCACCACTCTTCTTTTGCAAACTGCTCCAGGTCATTTAGATCTGAAGAATGCCTTCTTGCAAGTGATATTTTGAGATCTCTCCACAGGTGTTCTATGCGATTCAGATCTGGACTCATTGCTGGCCATTTCAGAACTCTAGAGCGCTTTGTTTGTAACCATTTCTGAGTGCTTTTTAAAGTGTGTTTCGGGTCATTGTCCTGCTGGAAGACCCATGACCTCTGGTGGAGATGTGGCTTTCTGACACTGGCCACTATGTTACGCTCAAAATTCTTTGGTAATCATCAGATTTCATGATACCGTTAACACAGTCAAGGCATCCAGTGCCAGAAGCAGCAAAGCAACCCCAAAACATCTTTGAACCTCCACCATGTTTGACTGTAGGGACTGTGTTCTTTTCTTTGAAGGCCTCAGTTCTTTTTCTGTAAACAGTGCCATGATGTCCTTTACCAAAAAGCTCTACTTTTGTTTAATCTGTCCACAGTATGTTCTCCCAGAAGGATTATGTTTTTCTCACATAGGTTTTTGCAAACTCCAGTCTTGTTTTTTTATGCTTTTGTGTCAGCAGTGGTGTCCTCCTGGGTCTCCTACCATAGCATCCCTTTTTATTCAGATGGCGACGGTGTGAGCTGACACTGTTGTACCCTGTGTCTGCAGATTCAGCTTGAATTTGTTTGAAAGTTAATCAGGCTTCTTTATCCACCATTCGGACAATCCTTTGTTGTAATTTTTTCTTAATTTTGCTCTTTACGTTCACGTCCAGGGAGGTTAGCTACAGTGCCATGGGCTGTGAACCTCTTGATGATATTGCGCACAGTGGACACAGGAACATTATTACAGGAACATTGATACAGTTCTGTGTGGAATTGTATCAGATTTGACTTTTTTCTGTGTTTTTTGTGTTGTTCCAGTGCAAACAAAAACAATAAGCACATTTGACCAAAACATTTGCAATTGAAACAATTTTCTGAGAAAAGTGTAGCAATTTCTGACAGATTGCAAGTGTGCCGATATTTTTGGCCATGACTGTACATGCCTACTTTTAGTCTAGTTAGTTTTTATATTTTGTTTCCTGTGAAACAGCAGTGTGATGTTATGGCTGCAATTAGTACCATTAGGCTTCGCCATTTCTGTTGGTATGATTTCTCAGTGCCCAACATATTATAAAATATAATTACAACCATCAGTTTCTCATCAATAAATAATTATTAATTATTATAATCAAGTCCGTTCATATCCAAGAAAGTTACAAATTCTAGCTTTAATGTGCCAGAGAAGAACTGGCCCTCCCGGTCGAGCCTGGCTTCTCCCAAGGTTTTTTTTCTCCTTCTATACATCATTGGAGTTTTGGTTCTTTGCTACTGTCGCCCTGTTGGCTTTCTTGCTGGGAGACTGCTGATGTCTAACTTTGCTTAGGCTTTTGTAAATTGTAAACTTTTGATATTTTTATTGTATATATTTTATGTATGCATGTATTTTACTTTTGCGTGTTGTGTGTAGTTCATGGTACTATTGCAAATCCCTTATACCACGGTCCCATAATATGTTATCTTTTATATGCCATCTCCATGTAAGCTGGAACGCATATCTTGCTTAATGATTTTGTGGTTTTATTGGTTCAGTCAACCCTGTATTCATAAACCTACTATAAACCTAGTATGCCTAATTAGTCTCCACCATGCCAGTGCAGTTCCACGATCGGCTGACAAAAGCAGGGCATTAGTAAATCTGATGAGAGCAGTCTGTGTACTATGGTATGGCCTGAATCCTAATTAGAAATTCACATAGATATTGTTTCTTTCCAGGAAAGAGCATATCTGTGAAGACACCACCTTTTCCAATATTATTGAGATAAAAGAGTAAATTTGAGATGGGTCTGTAGTTTACTAGTTCCCTGGGGTCACGTTTTTTAATAAGGGGTCTGATAACTGCCAGTTTGTAAGGCTTTGGGACATATTCCAGCACTAGTGATGTATTAATAATACTATGTAGAGGATCTATAATTTCAGGCAGCATCTCTTTCAGCAACCTGGTAGGTATAGGATCAAGCATACATGTTGTTGATTTAGATGCTATGTTTTTTTTTGACAGTTCATCCCTTTCTATAGGAGAGAATGAATGGAGTTGCTCCTTGGGCAGGTTATGAAGCACCATCAGATTTTTTTGTGTCAAAGACAGTTGCATGTTTATGATTTTGTCTCTTGCAGTGTCTATTTTGTTATTAAAGAAATTCATAAAATCATCGCTATTATGGCTATTGACAACTGTCAGTGGCAGATAATGCTTTATCTTTGGTTAATTTGGACGCTGTGTCAAATAGATATCTAGTGTTGTGTTTATTTTCTTATAAAAGTTTTGAAAAGTAGGCAGATGGAACTTTCTATAATTTGAAACATTCTCCTTCCATGCCATCAGAAATACCTCCAGTTTTGTTTGCTTCCAGTTGCGTTCCATTTTCTGGGCTGTTCTTTTCAGAGCGTGGGTATGGTCGTTATACCAGGGCGTTGGACTGTTGTCCCTAATCTTTTTTTAATGTAAAGGAGCAACTATGTCTAAGGTGTTAGAAAATAAGGAGTTAACATTTTCTGTTGCGCTGTCAAGGTTTTCAGAGTCATCCATTATGTTAGGGAATGAAGATAGTGCAGGTAGGTTTTTGATAAAATAATCTTTAGTAGTAGAATTTATCATTCTACTGTATTTATAGCGAGTAGGTGACTTTGCTGCCATAGGTAAATGTATTTTACAGGACACCAGATAATGATCTGAAATGTCTTCGCTCTGCTGCAGAATATTGATGTCATCTACATTAATACCATAAGACAGGATCAAATCTAAAGTATGATTATGGCGATGAGTTGGTCCTGACACGTGTTGTGAGACACCAATAGTGTTCATAATGTCTTAGAAAGCCAAGCCCAATGCATCCTTTTCATTATCCACGTAGATGTTAAAATCACCAACAATAAAGACTTGATCTGTGGCTAGTACAACTTCTGATAAAAAGTCAGCAAATTCCTTAATAAAGTCTGTGTGGTACCCTGGTGGCCTGTAGACAGTAGCCAGTGGAAATGGCAGAGTCTGCTTGTCTCACAACACGTGTCAGGACCAACTCATCGCCATAATCATACTTTAGATTTGATCCTGTTTTATGGTATTAATGTAGATGACATCAATATTCTGCAGCAGAGCGAAGACATTTCAGATCATTATCTGGTGTCCTGTAAAATACATTTACCTATTATAACCCCAGATGAAGCTATATTAAGCACCATTACTTCAAAAGAGTTGTAACTAAAGTTAGATCTTTGGGCAGCTGTAAACAAAAAGCAACACCTCCCCCTTTGCCTTTTGGACGAGGCTCATGCTTATAACAGTAATTTTGGGGGATTGACTCA
>JAZGTJ010001907.1:0-32164 GCA_036877575.1 Botia almorhae
TTTAAAGAAGCTCTATAGTTTCAGTTTACTGAGGTTTACTTGATTGTTCAATGCCTTCCATAAAACCAAGTAAAATTATTGCAAATTACAAAATAAGAGATCTGGGATGGAATATTAAGTCTAATTCTGTTATGTTACATGCTATGTTTAAACATTATAAACTTAAGTCTCAAATTTACAGTGGATTACTTTATTGAAGAAACTTCTTGCATAAAAAACAACTGGTTGTAGATCATTAGGGTTTGTGATTTGGCCCATCATTTTGTAATTTTACATAGAAATGTTATGTTAAATTATTTGTCATTACACAAACTTAAACACTGCAGTTTCAACTCAAATACAGTGTTGTTCCTTCAGAAATTTGTTTTTAACCTTTCAAAATATAACTAAAGTGGTTAAAAATCACCAGATGTGCTAAAAGACTTTAAAATGTTTGTATCTGAACAACTTTCAGCCTTTGGTAAAGTTTCTGGACATTGATCCTGGGTTAATGAATTGTGTAAGGCTCCACACACTCAGTCACTAGTTGATGCAAACCATTTCACTTTTAATAAGGTTCTAATGACCACTTCTACAGCACAGCCCATAGCTGAAGAGATGAGTCTTTCTCAACTCACCCCCTCTCGATCCCTCTTTACTTTCAGAGCTGCAAATCTTTTTAGATCCAGCTAAATTCTCACCCAGGTTGTCAACCGTGCTTCACCAGGACAGTGTCACAGGGTTAAAATCGATTTCACAGGCCACCTGGAGATTCGAGGCCGCAAACTGACTCAAAAAATTTATATCTGTCTTAGAATTGCCTACCACCCAGGGTTAGGTTGAGCTAGCGCTCCCCCAAAATATCCCAGGCTCAACAGAAGTTGGCACAGGCAGAGGCTGGGGCTGTTGACCCTGCAAGCTGACCTCTTCAAACTTCAACTGAATTGTTCTGGCAGTTTCCACGGTGACAGGCCACTCCAAGCTTAGCCTACTTAGGCTGAAAAGGGATGAAAACTTTACAATAATCTGCCAAGCAATGATACAAAAGTTGACACAAGAGACAGAAAACATCAAAGATTATTTAAAATATCAGAAAAAAATATATCAATAATAAAAACAATATAAAAAATATAACAAACTAAATTTTTGAGACCTCTTTTATTTGGGAATTTCCAGCTTGGAAATATTGTCACTGAAATATCTATTAAAACTCAGTTTTTAAAATTATATTTCCGCTGTCACTGTCAACTGAATTCTTTTCTAAAGCCCAGGGGAAAGATTTGACTACTGAGAGGTTATTAGGTATAATTAAAAATAAGGTTAAGAAAAGTGTTTGTGTGCTTGGAACACAGGATGGGGAACCCAGAGTTTCTTAATTCATGGACAGGCGTTAATTAACGCTCCAACAAAACATTTATTAATGTCTTTCCTCTTAAACTGTACATGGATATCATGAAGTAAATTAAACAAAACCACAGTAGCCCTAATTCTCAACAGGGGAGAGAGAGGGGTCTCAACAAAATACACAATTATTGGTCATGCACCATGCGTCATTTCAAAATATGACCGTATGATACAGTAAAATAATATTGTATAGCACAAATCATGTCTTATACATAATCAGTACAAACAGCTCTGTCAGATTTTTTTGACATGAAAGGAGGCCAGTGTAGCAGGTTCTCATATTTAAATCAAATAGATATATGACCAATGAAAAGCAAGCACAATTTTTACTATACAAGCCATGTGAAAAAGTTTAATATCAACTGAAAGGTTCATTTAAAAATACATTTTTAAACATATTTCATACAAATAAATGTAAGTATGTACATATGTGAATAACATACAAGTTACACTTAATACATAATTATTTCTGGAAAACCTTGTAGACATTGCTATTGATAATGATCATGTAATTAATTATAAATACAATAACTGGGTGTAGCATACAAAGTGGTATTAATAACGCAATACAAAGTGATAGTTCATGCTTTGTTTTTGGATTTAATTGCCTAGAGGGAACCCAACATTGAGTTGTTGGCAGATAATGCCATAACTGCCCACCAACTGTTGCATGTTTTAATGGGACTCACTGTGTTTCTTATGTTAATTGGGCAGGCTGAGCGCAAAGACAGTGAAATCTCATCCTGCGACTAGATTGGCTTTTCAGAGATGTCATTTGGCTGAGCTCTGATCTCCACGATAGGGAGATAGGCACCTGATTCAAATAGTTCGCCTGTTCTCTCTAGTCACTCGATCGGCGTGTGAACTCTCTTATTTACAATCAAATGCCCTCACCGGGCAGCACACACTTCGGCGTCTCCAGTATCCCTCCATTTAAGCAACAACACTCTCTTTTAACTCACATCACACCTTTGATGACAACATCCTATTGGTCTTATTTCTATGTCAAAACCATTGTCGGAACATGTATATAGTTCTCCTTAACTCTATTAGACCGTGTTCAATTAAAATAGTAATGGTTAGAACCTTTATAATTGATCGTGAATTAAATGTTACAGTTTGAACTGTGTGTGCTGATGGCAACTGTGTTAACGTATTAATTTGACTGGATTTATAACCAACCAAATCTGCTGCGCAAGAAGTAAAAGTTACTTAATATCGAAATGTCGTTTGGTTGTAACACATGTGTTAGTCCCAAACGTGTCGTATTTAAAGCGTTCAGTCACTTACAGTGGGATGTTTAAGTAGTTCTCGAAGTCTGAATGAAATAGAAAAAACCCTTTACATTCCAATGGGGTCTCTTACGAGAGCACAGGGGACATTCAGAGATTTTAGACCTACTAGCCATTAATTAGACTTATGCAAGACTTACGTTCCTAATCTCATTTACTTTAACGGCGGGGTTGAAATAAGATATTTGATCAACAGCGAAAATAAGTGTTGTAAATATTTTGTCCATATGAGTTTATGGCGAAAAAAACAACAAATTTGGTAAATGCGCTCAGTTCTTGAAATAATAAATGTTTAGCAGATTAGAACTTTCGAATTCCGATTTTGAAAGTTGTTGTGAGTCCTAACAACTCAACAATGGTTATGGCGTGGCAACACGGAACCCTGTAAGACAAAAAGAATCGAATGTTAAATTAATTGGCCTGTATGTTTGATTCGAAGACTTAATTATCAAACTTTACGGGTAAACCAAGAAAAATTCAGATTTCTATTTTTCTTCATCATCATATGACTTGGAAAATGAATGGCGCCGTTGATATCAAATGTTTGGTCCGTTGTAAAATAGACCGTTTAGTTTCCGTGTCTTGTGGGCTTAGAGCTTAAATAATAAGTTTTTAATTACGTGCATTTTTATATTGTGCTTATGATAAAGATCTCCAATTATAATCGCCTATAGTCGTTTAAGCGTTTCGGAGTCTTGACACAAGTGCATGTAGGTACAGGAGGAGCCACAGAGATGCGAACATTTTGAGAAAATTAGTTGTCAACAAGCCCACGCGTTCCATTCAGATGACACGGGGGTGACCAGAGAAACATAATGGGCTGGTTGAGGGGCCCATTCAGAGTCCAGGCAAACGTTTGTAAACCCTTTCTTCTGAAAGCACACATACGTCTGGTTGACCCAAACCTAAACACAGAAATTAGCCCAGTGAATATATTCAATAACAAATTTCTTCCTTGCGTAATCATCAACGTCATTAATCCACTTCAGTGATCTTTAGTATAGGAATTCTAGGGATTGTGTCCAAATCAATACTATATTAAATCAAACCAACTTTCAACATACCAACAACTAATATATAAACACATAATTGTAGTTAAATGATATTTTCACCGTAGAGTGGCCCAGATGCTTTTTGTGTTATTAATCAACATATAGACTATGTACAAGCGAAGCTTAAAATTGAGCGAAATAGGGAGAACAATGCTCTGCTGTTTGTAAAGGTCAGCCAATGACAACCTCCAAACAGTCCCCAAATTAAATGCTGGGAAACCAGAAAAATATAACTGATTTCATATGCTGAAGATAATCCATGCACAAAAGTGTCTTATAAATATTTACCTGAAGAAAGGTTGATATCGCATAGATCTAAATATTTTTTATGTTTGATAAGGCCATGAAGCAAAACCAAACTTTTGAAAAGACAGACAGCTTTTTGTCTTCATGTCGCTACACAAAAGATTTAAGAACAAAGCGATAGTTCCCATTTCGCGTATTTTACAATTTACAAGATGAACATCCTTAAAAATGTTGCATAGTAACCGTTGTTCGAAACGCAACATTTATTATTCAAAAGTTTTTTAAAACCTTTAACAGTACAAATGTATACATCGCTCTAATACCAGTAATACCAACCTTATAACCAAGCAAGTAGGTTAAGTTATCTGTTTTGTTTTTCAACAGCTGTTATTAGCATTTTTGTCTTTAATTAGACTTTTTTAGCAAACATGTTTTAAAAACACGTTTTTCATTGTTAACATTAGTGTATTGCATAAGTACTCCAAATGCCCCTCTCTGTCAGTTTATGAGACCCAGTGCTGAATACAAAACGTACTGGATCCGTTTGGCTGTGACGGATCGATTGTAGAAAAGCAGAGATTGCCCCAGGAGTGGGGTGAAATATTCTCACCTCAGCTTTGCATATGGCCAAACTTGCTCCGTATAATGATACAGCACAAAAATGCATGCACAGATGTAACTTTGTTGGACACTGACAGGCGGTATCGCCATGGAACTGACTGAACTACATTGTTTGACCCATTATCAGCTTTTGAAAAACTTTTAACTAAATGCGCGCAAACCATACAACAGTATAAGCACTGCAATTTCTGCACAAAATCTCAAAGAGTTTAGCAATTTTAAGGGCATTGTGATAGAGATAGAGACCATAATAGTACGTCAAAACAATTGTCCAGATTTAGATTATATGGTTATAAGAACGTACGTTATAAGAAATGTTACACTGGTAAATTAAAACAGTTTATTAATTTAAAAAAAATAGAAATAAAAACGTGAAATTCCCACAGTGAGCCGTGCATTGTGGCATCTAGCGTTATTTAATACTAGACAGATGGCGATTTACATTGTTGAGAAAACTGACCAATAATGCAGTAATTAATAACATGTTAATTAAAATAAAAAAGAAGAGTGACCATCAAAAACCTTGCTCGCGTTGTTTGATAAAAGTAAAATGAGGTAAAATTGCTGACGTTAAGCACCATGGCAACGCACGCAATTAAACACGTGCAGTATTGCTGCATTCACTTAGTACAAAGGTGTTTGCACTTTGAGCGTATCTGTGCACAACATGCGGTGGGATAAAGACATTTCATTTATGTTATCGAAAGAAGGTATAATAAGTCTTACATTCGCAAACAAGAAAGATCTGACGAAAAGTAACTGCACAACAAAAACTCTGACTGCTAGAGAAAGGACCGGCATGTGCGAATATGATGACAAGCTTCAGTCACAATTTGACTGAACTGGAGCTGAATGCCAAATTCTCCGAAAGGATCATCTGTTGAATTATGACCGACTGCACTTTGATATTAAATGGGGGTTATACTTAAATCCCTTCTATTCAAAACAATGTGTAGCGTCCATGGCCTATTAAAAGAGTTAAACACACTGATATGTTAAACTATTTGCTTATATGTATTATATAGCGCCAAACGTGGTTTAAAATTCCAAATTTGACATTGTGATCTCAATGTACAAGAAGAAGCTAAATATTATGTACTTATATATACGCGCTAGTCAAATTCAAGTATATAAATGAATTGCAATAGACGTCTTAGTAGGCAAATATGCTGTTGCTGTTGCGTTTGCTTGGCTCGGTTCGGCTTGAGCTTGGATTGCGGTGGTGCTGGCTGACAGTGTGTGGTCTTATTGAGACCCCCATCCCTCGGTTTCCCTGCACCTGCACTGATAATTCACCCAATGAGAGACGTCTCTGGCAGTTCTCAATTCAGTCCCTCTCACAATGCTCAGATACTCCCCAATCACCCCCCCCCCCCCAATTAAAACAGCCACAAGAAACAACTTATACTTTCTCCAAATAGTTTTCTCCTTTCTCCACCTTTTAATTGTCAGTGTCAACTTACGAACTATAAAGACAGATACGCTACTCGTTCTTGTATTTAACGTATTAGAATGACATAATAGTAATATTAATAATAAAATATTTTTTATTTTGTGTAAAAAATTATCATTCATTTATATAGGGATAGCAATATAAATGAATCTTATAGTACATAGTTATAGTAGTTTTTATGTTTTTTTGTTTGTCATAAATAAAATTCTATTTTATTTTTGGACAATTCTATGTTAACTGAAGCATTTTAAAGGACTGTTCTTACTTTAGTTCACTGCCCGTTTAGGCCTAAGTGTGAAAAACTTGTAACACTTTTTATATTTCAAAAACAAGCACCTATGATAAAAACTTGATGCGGTCAGTTCGGATTTCAACCATCAGCACAAAGCTCGTTTTATTCACCTTTCTATGGCTTGATTCCTTATCGCGGGGTTAAACTAGAGCTGTGAGTAAAGCAGACTCCAGCGCTTCCCACCTGTTGCTCTGCAGATATCCGCTAATGCATCAAAGCCATGCCATATATTCTTACAACACGACAAAAACACGGTCACTGCTTTTAAACGCAGACTGGTGTGTATGCTAGTTTATAACATTTAGACAAAAAATCATAGCTATTTTGTAGGCAAACATACATAACAACAAAATCACCTCTTTTCAAGCTAGTTTTTTTTAGAATCGCAATTTCCTCGCATTCTCAAAACCTCAATGGATGATGTCAACAAAATGTATAGGAAAATCAACAGGTGAATTAGTGTTTTTATGCATTTAGTTCTATTTTATTCACAAAAATATCAAATATAATTTTCCCCCAAATAGGTATTAATAGCGCCACAGTTAGCTTCTGTCAATAACAGAACCAATTTAGAAACGACAGCGATGAAAGCACATATTTGAAGGACCTTAAGCAGCCAAAAACTAAGGTATTTAGGTGATATGGTTCCGAAATAAAATAACGAACGCTAAGTTCCCTAAGTTAAATTTGCGCCCAATCCACTCACATCCATACTTAAATTGGCAGTTTATCGGACAGATTCAGCCATTACAACCAATTTCTGTGCTTGTATAAATAATGGATTCAAGCAGTGCTCCCTGACCCTTTAAGAGTCCGGCAGGGACCCGTTTGTCGGAACGAGCCCTCGTCAAATATTCATTTAGCGCTTAATGTTAGCCCTTCTCCCCCGAGACCCACTGTAATGGATGCCTCGGTGCCTTGGCAAAGAAACATGACTAATCTACTGCCACATACACCAAAATATTCTAACACCCTCCAGATTTTAAACTCCTTATGTTCACACAATTCACACCCGTAATCTTATGTTTAGCTTGATTTCAAACAACACTGACTGTCACAGAGGACTGAAAATCATGAACGGCTTGTTTTCGTGCATTGCGGCTCTGAGCTGTTTTCAGTAAACCAGTATTTTAATACATTAAAATTATTATGAACGCATTTATCAGGGCTGCGGGCCTGTCAAATACACAATTCTGTAGAGAGATGCAAAAATTCTCACATCTTTTCTGTCTTATGTTTATGGGCGCGAGAGTTTCCTACTCTAAACGAAACATTGTTTTGCTGTATTTATAGATTAAATAAGTACATCTAATGTATGTTAACTATCGGAAATAAATGCATAACATTACAATGTGTAAATTATATTTTATTTTTAACATTTTAAATGTTACATTTACAATACAATTATATTACAATATAATACACTGTCTGCTATGAATTTATTTGTTTATTGGTTTGTTTATTGGTAATTAAGTTAAAATAATAAATAAGCAACACTAATTGTTAATTAAATTTTACTTTTCCACAAAAATCCTAAAAAAACGTGCATTTCTGTGCGCACAAAAGTAACTTAAAACAATTAAAATTATTCAAGAAGACTCTGGACATTTTTGCAATATTATAGAAAAATGGCTAATGAGAAATAAAATTAATAAACAGGAAATGACTACCTTGACGCGCGTCTTCATTTCATTTGGGCCGTTTAATCTCCCCCAGCAGAGCAGAGATTTACAGGCAAGAAACATTAGCGCTGTGAAGTCTCACAGTCCTCGTTTCCACTAAAAAATAGAAACGGCGTTAACGTAATATTGACTCTAAACCTAAAAATCATTTGTTTGAATCAAACACTGAAAACCAACTGTCATGAGTTCTGAACATGCAGTTAAATATATTGCAATACTTACTTTGAAGAGCTGCACCCAAGTGTGTCTTAGTAAAAAAAAATGCATATTGTTTCATGCAAATAATGCATTATGTGAAATCTGAACTGATCTTTTTTAAGACCATGTATGTATCCTTGTTTCAGCAACAATTGATTTGAATTTCTTCTATAAACTGAATAATAATCTAGACAGGAAAACCATGATAAATAAAAACAAAACCAGAAACAATTTCAAATATCCAAATTTCAAAAATTTATTCATTTCAAACTGCATATCGAAAAAAACTTAGATTGTAACTGTTATAATGATGTTATTAGTTAAAATATATACATGGAGCGTTGGCAACTGCGTACAGGCCACATTTTAAAATACAACTACGAAAAATGAAATTTCTTTAAAATAAAAACTTAAAATATCACAGTAAATATACAGAAAATTTACAAACCATGAGAAAATAAAGAACACAAACTTCATTTACCTAACAGTTGAAGAGTAGGAAACCGAAAGATGAATATAAAATAAAAACTCTAACCTGCGAGAGTGCCTTTGTGTGTTCTCTCATTTAGAACTAATAATAATAATAAAAATAATGATAATAACAATAGTAATGATTTATTAATGTGTACCTTCAATGTAAAACCTTTTTTCAGTCCTTTCATTTCAAAGTTTGCAAAGGGTTTTGGAGCATACTCATCTGTTTTGCCATCTTTTTGCACAATTTGCTTTTTTTTAAAAATGTAACCCCCTGCAGTTTACACACATTACATGTGGTTGTTATTATGTTTCTTTGATAAATACTGTACAAAAAATCGATTGCGATAATAAAACATTTGATTCACTCTCCCCGTTTCTACTTTCCAAATATCATACGTCTTCTGGGGTAGAAAACAAAAAGAATAAGAAAAAACAACGAAAAACTTCGTGTTCCTACCGTTCCTCTTTAAATAGAAAGTAAAAGTTTTGTGTTCTTTCCTTGAGTTCTATACAACTTTCCCTCGCCAAAGTATTCTGTACAAAAAAAATAGTTCGAATGAGTCCAGCAGTGTAAAAAAGTTCATTTACATATGTGATAAGGGAATCGTGCCGTTAATCGTTGTGCCGGGAACAGGTGCGCTCTGGTAATGTTGGGACATGTGCAGTCTGCTCTGGGCACTCTGCTCCTGGACTTCCGCCCCGGGCAGGTACATACTTATCATGTCCCGCAGGTCTCCTGTTTGACACTGTCCGGCTCGGGAGTGAGAGGACGACGTAACCACCGGAGGACTTGAACTGGACTCGGACTTTACCACCGAGCCCATGGAGCCCAGAGTCATTCCCGGCGTACTCTGCTGCGAATAGGACATGCTGTAGGTGGGCGATCCGTTCATGTACGTCTGTGAGTTGGTCATGGAGTTGTACTGAAGTGCGCTCATGTCATAGCGGTGCATGGGCTGCATCTGTGCCGTGTTGTGTGCATTAAGCCCCGGGTGCTGCGGGTAACCCAGTTGCTCCTGCATCATGCCGTACCCTCCGTTGGTCCAGCCGTTCATATGAGCATAGCTGTCCATCCTTTGGTTGACCCCAGCGCCTAAACCAGCCCCTACACCCACACCCGCGCCCATGGCATTCCCACCCGTTGCCAGAAGACCACCCGGCAGGGTGTATTTGTCCTTCTTCATGAGGGTCTTGGTTTTTCTCCGGGGTCTGTATTTGTAATCCGGGTGTTCCTTCATGTGGAGCGCCCGAAGGCGCTTGGCTTCATCTATAAAGGGTCGCTTCTCGCTCTCGGACAGAAGTTTCCACTCGGCCCCGAGTCGTTTGCTTATTTCCGAATTGTGCATTTTAGGGTTTTCCTGTGCCATTTTCCTCCTCTGTCCCCTCGACCACACCATGAAGGCGTTCATGGGTCTCTTGACCCGGTCTGGGCTGTTTTTCTGGTTGTTTCCTGAAGAGTTGGTGTTACCCGTGCCCCCCGTATTTGGCTGAGGGGCCGGGGGTTTCAGCTCGGTTTCCATCATGTTGTACATTTAAAACGATTTTCTTGAAGTCTTCCTCACCAGTGATAAAAAGCAAGTCCAAATTGGTGATTGCTAAAGTTACCTTACCAGTTCTGGTAACTTTGCCGAGGAAGTAAGCACTCTTAGGTCCTGTTGTGCCCACAAACTTCTTTTCTTACTCTTGAAGAATCAACACAAACTCGGTTTCCCTCCTCGCCAGAGCCCTTGTCAACTCCTAATACTTTTTGAACAAGTTAATAGACAACCATTCATAGAGCGACTGTCAGCGAATATAAATGGGTTTGTCGCTGACCAATCAGAGTGCGTCTGCTCCTTCAGCAACGACTGTGTGTCTTTTTGATTTGCATAAAGGGGAGGGGTTACTGATGGTCAGCAGTGCAGCGCAGAGCCACAGGCTGCACTTCTCCACCAATGAACAGTGTGTGTGTGCGTGCGTGTGTTATCAGTGCAAGAACTAAAGTGAGAACATTTCACACAAATGGCTCTCTAATGAAAAAATATTACAGAGACATGTGATCTTAAGACTTTAAAACTAAATATAGGAAAATGTTTGAAAGTGTGTTTAATTCTGTACAGTTTTTGCACTCGTAACTTTAAGTTTAAATCAGTTCAGGTCTAATTTAATAGTTTTTCTACTCTAATTTAATAGTTTTTTACTTGTTTTAAACGGCAGTTGTCAGAATTAGAAACTTTCTTTTAAATATTGAAATACAAGTTAATAAAATGTTTAGACCTACAAAATTATTGCAATATAGATTCCATTTAGGTCATTTTAGTTGTTGTTAATGTTGTTCATGCCGTTGTTGGTACCCCGTTATTAACATATAATAATTATTCAGAGATTGGAATAAACAATTTCTCGTAAGCCTGCATCTGGTTAAAAATATTTTGGAGACTTTTCATAACATCAGGTATACATGACATACTACATGATAGGTTTCTGTATTTACTTAACATTTAACTAGCTCAAGAATATAAAAAATAAAGACCTGTCATCACAAAAAAACTGTTTGGTTTCGGCTGTTGTCATTATGTTACACTGAACAAAGGCTGACTTCACTGCCCGTATGATCTGAAAGAATTTCACTCAATGCAGAGCGAAAGGGAATTAGTATTCAGCGGATCCTTTTTATAAACACTATTTTTCTTATAGTCGCATACTTTGTTAAAATAAAACTAAAATATAAAATAACATTTAAATATAATATTTAATATAGACCAAGGAATGCAGTGCTAATTTTATTTATTTAGATGTTATTACTTAAAGTCCTTCTTTAGAAGTTGACTAGTAGACAGAAGTGGAACTAATACAAACAAGCTTCATTTCAGATAAACACGTCGGATCGCTTTTATTTGACGCCACACGAAAGTAGATCTTATTATGTTTCAACGGCGTCCTCTTGTGGCGAGAACTATTGCTCTTTAAAAAATATTTCCCACCACATACATTAGATTAATTCCCTTTTTATGGACGTTATAATCGTTAGCATTTTTAATATCTAAAATATTATAAAAGCATATATACCATTTAATGCAGAGATTTTAATTCATAAAATATTTTGAAATCTATTCCTGGAGTAAGAACGAGTAAATGCATTAATAAATACATTTCAATAATAAGTCTCAATCGCTATATATTTTACATTTGTATTAGGCGACTAACATCGTGAGAATCTTAACACGATGTCAATGCAGAAAACACCATTATAATGTAACTGCAAACTGCACTCTCTCTATCTGCATTTGAGTGCCTTAATCTTCTTATGGAAATGTGTTGAACAGCGGGGAATCTCTGACATCCCCAGAGTGCCTCTTACTTTGGCTAATAGTAAATTGTCATAGTTCTACACAATTGTTTGATTTTGTGAATAAACAAGGTGATCTTTCTGTTAAAAACAAATAAATAAATATATTTTAATGATATAAGTGTATTGCTTTTGACATGTATTTGTCTCAAATACAAAAAGATCATGCTTTTATAAGTTTAGATTTACAAGATTAAAATATACAACCAAATACCAAATGGAAATAAAGAAATAACAAACAAATCACAAATAAATAATTAAAACACATTAAAGGATCGCCTTATGTAAGCTATACAGTTTGAAAAAATCTTTATATAATATAGTCCGCACCTTAATATTTGTATGGAAAATTAAAATTCAACTCCGACATACACCAAATATGTTCATTCATTCAACTTCATTTATGCTTGTGTTAAATAACAAATTAGTTAGATTTAGTTAGCTAATTAGGCATCAATTAGGCATTCTTAAATTACGAGTTACAAATAAGTAGGCATACCGGAGAGGGGCAGATTTCTCCACTAGGGGCCGCGCTGACTGCAGATCAAAATATGACAAATAACCCTAGTTTATGTCCTTCAATCAGATAACGGTATTTTAATACAAAGACACGTATTTCAGAAACAAAGAAAAACAAAGTTTGTAATTCTTATTAAAAATGAATCATTTTGATATGACATTATATTGTTTTCATATGACATATTTTCTTTTAAATTTACACGCACTTTGCAGGTACAAAACACCCGTGTATGTAAATGTAACTCAACACAATAAACATTTTAAGATTGTTCAAACTAATGTGAAAACACGCGGGGGGGTGGGGGTGGGGGGTCTTTGGGAGTCTAATCCTGCCTAACAAGTTTATAAATAACAGTCAACAAGTATATATAAACAAGTATACTACCGTGATAACTAATGCATGTTCCCAAATAAAGTATATTTTGTCAGGCAACTTACTCCAAAATGTTATAATATGTAGTTGCATATAAAGTAGATAAAGTAGCACGTAATTTAAGTTTAAATGGTCCAATATAATATTCTGTTCCAAAAGACAGACACACAGACTATGAGCATCACAGCAGAGTTACTTACACCCAGTTTCACTGACACATCTAAGTTCCGTATCCCTCAAGAGCAAATCCTCACGTGCGCGCCGGGCGAGAGGGCGCATTCTATCCGGGCACGCTCTCTTCGAGCGGCCGCACTCGTCATCCACCAGCGCCCGTTTGCTGCATCTGCCAGTTCAGAGTGCTCGCTGTGCGGCTGTCTTCGCTCGCCTCAGCCCATCTACTGCTCCGACACCATCTGAAAAGGGGACGATTGAAAACGAAGAAGAATGCATCAAGTACAACAAAAGTCAGTTATAGCAAGTCTACAAACCCCCCGCCAAACATAATGAGAAGGAGAAAGCTTTATATTTTTTCACCGGGTATTCAGAGATAATTTGAAGCCATTGTTTCTGGCACAGATGGCTCTTTTTAATACAATAACACTGTGAGCTCCACCAACAATAAAAATCTAAAGCCTTCTCCTGAATAACACTATTTGTTAGCTCTTGTAAAGGACCAACAAAGGCAGTCGTGAGGTAATGGGCTGGCTTTTTTCAAAGGCAAAAGAATGGCTATTTGATAAAGATTTTACTTCAGAATGCCATGTCATTTATAGGGTAGTATTCTGTGCTGACATTCAATACACCATTCAACAAAAAACAATAACAACATCAAATATATTTTTAAAGCAATAAAGTTCATGCTAACAAATTATTATTATTATTATTAATATTGTTGTCATTATTATTATTATTATTCAGACAATTAAAACAAAAAATGCTTTATTAAAAAAATGCAAGAATATCAATTTAAACTGATTAGTACATAGTGACAAATTCTGCTACGATGATAATAAATCTATGATTCATATTGATTCAGTTGCTGTCAAATTCAGTGAGGAATTGAACCAATGATTTTGCAGTTACAATCTCTAAAAATAAAATATGTTGCAAGGATAATAACTCAGTGTCACTCTTTGGCTTTGGCTGGGTCATCACTCCTATCACTTTTGACAGGGTACTGGTGGAAAGAAAGAAAAAGGCCTCACCTCAAGTTGTGGGTTGGTGGCTGTGTGTTTGTCTACCTTTCTATGGGAATTACAGGCTGCCTCATCTTCTCTATACCTCTGTTCTGACAGTAATCCACTACACTGACTGCGGAGGCTTTGTCTACCCATACAACAAGGTTCAGTGTTAATCTCTACGATGCTGTTACAAAAGAAAAGCAATAATGACTTCAATCAAAATACTACCCTGACTAATGAGTTTTCAAAGGTGCAAGCAAATACAACAAATCATGTATGGGCCAATAATCAGAATAAAAAAATAGTTAAGATGAGAATTATTGCTGATCATCATCCTTTGGTTTTTCTTAGTGTTCCAAATTATCAATAATTTCACATACAAGTACCTCACTTTAGAAGCACTCTCTATGTCAGTCTTGTTTTCTGGCTTTGAGTATTATTTAAATAGGATTAACAGATTACAGATTTACTAGTATTATGTTTGCTGAAGATTGATGTATAATCAAATCATAAGTTGAGTAGATGTTTTCAACAACTATTAAAAATTGACAAAACAAATGACATAACTGCAATCCAAACGTCCCCACCACTGGCTAAAGCTACTATAGTTCATTTGTGCATAGCGATCTGGAGAATACTAATGTGTTCCAAATGGAGCTGGTCTGTGTTGCTGATATATGAATGAATGGTCATTCATTTCCATATGCATGGGTGTGTTCTCGCTGCTATTTTGCACGCATTATGGTTACACAAGCTGAGCTTAATGGGAGGATAACACTTTAGACCTCTGTGCTCTTCCTTTTGGGCCCCGCTGAATCTTTAATCAAGGGAAAACATTTCAGGGTTCGAGACCTGTCAGTCACAGCCCAAATGAACCTGCGTGTGGTTAATGGCTGAATGAACACAGCTCCACTGGGACTGCCCTAGACAGTCTCCATGTGATATTAATGTACCCTAATAACATTTAAAGCTAACACTTTATTTTACAGTGTCTATGTAAAATATGTTACATGTACTTACTATAGTTATAGCGGTTAATTATCCATAATTATATGCAACTAACCCTAAACCAAACTATAATCCTAACCCTTTAAGTACATGTTGTTAATTAATATTACTCAGTACAATGTATAAAATGTATAATTACACTGTAACAAGGACCTTTAAAAACAAAGTGTAACCCATTCATGTTATTAAATTGGCTCAGTTTAAAATGTTCAATCTTACCAGTCCTATTAGATCAGCATGTACAAAGCATGCATGTACGTTGGAGCAAATCCATATGATATGAATAGGCGAACTTAATGTAAATATATGACCATGTAACACGTCACCCCAAAATAAAAATAAATAACTAAATACAAAGTTGTATTTTGCACTAATAAAATAAAGCCTATTTTTCTCATTTCAGGAACGTAACAAAAAGACAGGCTTGTTTGTATAGTGACAAAGTTGGTAAGGTAAAAGCACATCATGTCTAGTCCTATGTCATGTTTTACTCTGAATGTTTTTGTATTTAAAGGACAGAAAGTATGTCATTCACAGATTTTATCACATTCCAGTGTGTGATCTACCCGCCGCGTAGACAAAACATCCTGGAAACACTATGTTTAACAGCAAAAGAACACAGCATCAAAACCCTCACCAACACTTCCTTTAGCTAAAGGCACGAGCCAATACTAAGTGATGAAAGCTTTGAGTTTCATGTGCTATCAGGTGGAAATGCAGGCATAACATATCACATCCTGTGGATTAAGGTCAGCCGACCAGTGTGGAAAATATAAGACATACGTTTAGCAATAAGATGTGCTTGATGCAGTTGTATGTGTGACATTTATAAAATAATAAAGAATGGTCTCAAAGGTTAGATCTATGGCAAGGCTTCCAGCCTAAAAAATAACAAGTTTATGTGCATATTAATTTTCCAGGTATTCTGAGTTACTTTAGGACCTCAAGGTCTCTTCTCGCTTTTAAAATGTTTAATTAAATTACTTTCTTTTATTTCATGTTCCTGATGATAAAGCAGACAAAACAGTTTGCTCAACCCCAGAACTGCATAAAAAGACATGATTAGAAATCACCACAGACAGCAAATAAAGTGCAAAGAACATATGGCTTATATTTACCCATATTGTCTCGCTCCAGTTAAATTCAATTAAAAAGCACCTGACTTGAAAATATAGACTGCCATGACACTAAGCTGACACACTCTGGTGCCTTAAAATACACTGGATTTACCAACCAATTTAGTATTGATTAGCTCACAGACACACAACCAAAGAATCTTGATTTACAACTCAGTGTTAGTGTGCAAAAACACAACAAATACAAAAAATAACAGCGTGTCAAATAACAATGTGTCAATATCTAACCCCTTTGAAAAACAACTGCAACATCGTGTATTTTATATTTCAAAGGAAATAAAATGAAAATGAATGAAAAATATATTGTATAGGTATATTTCTCTATATATTGTATAAACTGTATATATCTTTTTAATGCTAGTGAATATAAATTCAGTTGTTAATTGTTGGTTCATGTTAGTTCATTGAATATTAACTGATGTTACAATGCATACATTTTAAAATGTAATACTAAATGTTGAAATGAACTAAGATTAATTACAAGGGGGGCAGTTAGTTACTGGTTAGTGAGTCAGGCTTGTAATCAGGTTGCTGGTTTGATTCCGGTGCCAGGAGGTAGCTGCTCTGGGTGTGTGTGTCTCATTTCAGGTATGGGTTACTATATCTGACTGATGCCACTTTCACTTCAATTAATAAATGCTGTTTTGTTTATTGTTAGTTCATGGTAACTAATGCAGTTAAGCACTGTTAACAAATAAAGACTTATTGTGAAGTGTTACTAAATTTAACTTTAAATGTGTAATCAACATTTAAAACATAAAATTACAGGAAATGTCACATTCCAGCTGGTTATATTATCAGGACATTCCAAATAAATACAGTATGTATGACAAAACCACCAAAGGTGTTTCTAAGAGCAACTGGAGTTACCAGTCGCATCCCTATGACAAAATGCATCTTTGCATCTAAATGCATTTGCATCTTTGGCGTTTACATGGTCACTTGCCAGACTCATGCAATGATTGACCTAGCTGCTGTGTATTTCAAAAAAATGCCCATGCAATACTGTACACCCTGAACAAATTGGTGGGTGCTTCCATGCAACCACACGGGTTTTGTTTACTGGCCAATTTGAATTCAAATAAAGCTTTGCTTTCGCTGACTGCACATCATTATCCATGAGACTATAATCCCACCAGCAAATCCTACAGCTCTCCAAGCCAGACCTTTTGTTTGGGATTACTGGAAGCTTAGTCTATAACAAAGAGAAATGAGGCATTTCCCTCATCCTCCGTAATTATGTGTGAAGAGTTATTTCAAATCCAGATGAAAAACCGGACACACTGCAGAATGATACCTCTTAGACTCCGGTGACATGAGCAGTAGCCGGGCAGGGGCACTACGCAGGTGTCACAATCATTTCTGTTTATGAACATAAGAGGAATATATGTATCATAAATGCAGAAGCCAAGATCATAACAATTGAGAAACCCTTGATTATGTCCTTTTGATCAGGGCCCCAATATACTTCAAGTGAAATTAAAGAATAAACAGGTTGTTTCAAAAAAATTGCCCAAAATTTGTTTCTCAAGTTTAACTGGTTGTTCTTTAAGCAAACATGAGGGAAAGAAATGGGTAATTTTAAACAAATTTAGGCCAAAAATTTTGCTTGTTTCAGTGATTCGAAACAGTTTGCAGCACAAACATTCAGTTTTTCAATGTTTCTTTGCAGCAGCAAAAGTTCAACAAAGAACCTTATCAAGAGCCATGTTGCATATATAGGCTGTATATTGTAGGCTAATTTGTTCCTTGATGAATCATTTTGAGTACAAACATGCACAATACATGGTTTTCTAAACTTCTTTGTGAAACTTTGTGGAACCTGGCATAAGGCTGTAGAAACAACCCAACCCTTGTTCTAAGACAAGAAATGTATCTCTCTATCTTTGACCAGCACTGTATCAGAACCATACCATGAGCCGACTAGTGTTGTGGTCTCTCACAGAATGCTTTCCAGACCCACGCTGCTAACTGAAGAATGTCCACACACCACGATGGACTCTGGGACATGCGCTTCGCTCAGTGTACGGCCTCGTTAGAGTGTCTGAATGGGGGGCTTGTTCCAGCTCTGGCAGGTTTTGTGGAGATAGCTGTACGGACGCTGGCTCTGGACCTTCATCTGAGACAAGCAGAGATTTGGTTTGATGCCTGTCCAATGCAATGGATCAATACAGCTATCTCACAGACGTTTTCTTGAGCGAAGGGAAATCCAGCAAAAATAAAGACTTGTCCTTTGTGAATAGAGGAAGATCAATGTGGTGTCGCACCCCCACCATATCGCAGACAAAAAGAAACTGTGAGCCTTTCTTTTTTGGAGATGCTGTTAGCCGAAATTACGTAGAAAGCCCATTCCTGTCAGCATGATTAGATAAGCAGTAGAACATTGTCAACATTTTAACAATTTTCCAATGTAAAGATTTAATCAGTCATACTAAAATAAAAATACTGCAGTATAAAACATAAATCACAAATTATATCAATATTTTTTCTGGGTCATTAATTACATCAATAAAAAATATGGAAACAAATCAGTGTAATTTGTCAAACGATTCCCTTTCAGTCAATATCGACGGTTACTCTTTTATCTCTGATGTTTTCATTGTTTACCGAATCAATTTTCGATGTAAACACTTCATGTCTTGTATTTCTACACACTCTCTTCACCACAGATGCATTAATTCTATCTATCAGCACATGCGGGGAGATGCAGGCATGTAACATGATATGAACTGGCATTGTGATTCATTTGATTCTATTACCGTATATCAGCGTGGCAGAGTTACATGGCAGCGTTAAACAGAACAGATGTTAACAGTGGGAGGTGATAGAGAACACACACACAAATGCTGCAAACTGTTGCATGCACTTGTCACCAGCCTCAGCATGTGTAAACATGCATGTGTGCTTTATTTATGCCCTTTAAAAGTGAGCATCGTAATGCAAACTTTTCCCACAGCCATTCCACGTCTCACTGTGTACGAATGAACGTTCCTACACCACTATAACTCACATTTTCTTTGCCTTTCACACACAAGCAAACACTGGTGATTTATCTTCCCGTGGGTCAGTGGTATTTATGGGCTAGTTGTGAAATTCTACAACTACAGTATAAACAAGGGGGACAGAAAAGACTTGGACTGAGTAATGTGTTTGGAGTCACGGCCGGTCTGTCTGAGTGCGAGACCTCCGTGCCGTGAGTGAATATTACTGACTGAAGGCACTCAGGCCTGACTGAATTTCTTGGAGTTAATTGTGTTTTTTTCCGCCTATGAAACTTTTAAAAATCCAATTAGGAGCATTGGTTCATTAAGGAAGGCTATTTGGAGTTTTGGAAATCATATCTAGAATGTGTCTTAAAACTGGTGAAGCTTTGAAGTCATTTTATTTTATGATAATAAGTATAGCCTTCATGTCAGGTAAGAGTGTCTTTCAGTAAATAACTGCCTCCCTATATCCCTATATTGTGAGGAGACTCATTGGAGTTATATATCATGTCAAAATAAAAACAAATAAAAACTCAAACATATAGAATCTTAAATAGAATTCAACCTAAGTAGCCAATTTAAATAGAATTCTACTTAAACAGAATCAAAATGTTGACATATAGTAACTGAGATCTATAAAATTAACTCGGATTACAACACATAATATGACCCTCACGTCTCACACATCTTCTCTAGAGTTCTCAATTTGATACTTTCCTGAGCTTTAAAATAACAATTAAAAGAAGTACTAAGATTTTCCTTAGGGTTTGTATTTTGTATTTCCCTAGGGTTTGTATATGGTTAAGATTTCTTTTAAAACTCTTTTTGAGAAGCATAAGACCTTTGCAAAACCAAATGTAAACATTGTTATCTATGATTTTACACCAAACACACAAATGTTTGGATGTAAACAAAATACAATTAACACAAGTACGCCAAGGCACCCAAGTCCATCTCAAGAGCTACAACCAAACTATTTTCACTGGAGTATTGTTGTTGTTATCAAAGTGAGAAGATCTTAGGAGTGACAGCGTCCATTGCAAGCAACAAAGACAGACATCTGAGTATGACCCAGTATTGATGCAGCGGCATTTGGACCCCATCCTGACACATATCCAAAGACACAACGAGCACACGACCACCCCAATCCTCCATTGATGTTTGTGCAAAATCAATAAAAATGATCTCGGGAGTCCATACGCCATTTGGCAGCTCTGTTTTGTGATGTCTTCTTAAAGAATATAGGAGGCATACTGTACAATGGACCAGTCGAGCGCATGTAATTTCTCAAGCTAATCTGCTGCAGTCTTACATTGATTTTTTCCCTTTCTTTTCGGACTCTTTAGCCTCTGGTCATTACAGCACAAAAACTTACTTAATCATACAGTGTGTTAATGTACGGGTCACAATAACGTCCATTTTCTTGCCCTCTGGTAATTTCATTGCTTTCACTGCCTTGGCTCAAAAATCTTTTTTTGGGTCAGTGTCCTTCTGCTGTAATATTAGGGAGATGGGATTGGACGGGCCAGTTGTCTGAGCTTGAAGAAAATATTTGAATGCAAGCCTTAATAAAAGTGCCACAGTGTCTTACATTTGATTTTATCTAATGATAAATGTGTTTTGGTAGGAATAAGTATTTTATGGACTTCAAAAAAACAACAGATTAAAACAAAGGCTCACACAAAGTACAGTTTTAGGTGGAAAGTACATTCGCACATGCAGTTTTTCATTTTTTTTGCTTTACACCACATACATCACACCGGCCTCAATCTTACCTAATCTTACATCTAAACATGAACAGAACACATTTTTTGGAAAACATTAAACTGAATTAATCATGACAATTTGTGTAAGAATTGTTTCGTGAACAACATAAACTAAATTTCTACTTTACATTGTTTACATTTATGCATTTGGCAGACTTAATTTGGCAAATTAAAAATACAAATTTCATATTAAAACACAAATTTATATTATGCAATGTTTTTGTTAGTAATTTTTTAAGTGTCTACCAGTCTACCAGAACATATATGTAAATCATTATTGATAATAATAACAGACATCTGTGAGTGTTGTACAGTGATATAAACAATGATGAACTGGTCTTTTATGCACACTGTGTATTTTAGTGCAGCTGGAACAAAAAACGATTATGCCACAGTAAAATGAGATTCGGACCTTGAATCATGCTTAAGAACACCCTTTACCTTTGGTAAACTCAAAACAATGTATGGATTTGTATAGGTTTTATTGCTTTATTATGATACACACTGTACTTACCTTGACCACCAGTGCATTAAATGCATCTTTTAAGAGCATGACAATGCAGCGGGGCCCTAAACCTGGTAATGAAAATACAGCATTACTCTAGCATGCTGTTTCCACAACAGCACAAACAGATGGGGAATTGTTACTATCTGGCATCTTTTTAAATAATCTAGGTATATCCATTGCTCTTGGATGTTGCAGGCTTTTGAATCCGTGTTTGTCCTGGTTGCCAAACCTATCATTTACACCAGGGCTCTTAAAGGGAGAAAAGCCCCCTCTTATGGCATACGTGTCACCCTCTCTCCGTAAGGCTTTACTCCTTGTGAGCTTATCTGCTCCAGTCAAATGTGTTTCTTATCGAGAAGGAAAAAAGTCAGAGAAGCCGGTTGACAATAAAGCGTTATCAAATTTCCTCAGCCCAGTCGCCATGTCATTCAGTCACTCAGATGGTCCCAGGTTTGATTGATGGATGGGCTTCGTGACAAATAAAACCTGGATCAACAGCTCTGCACCTCTCTCCTCATCGGAGACCCACGCAGAACATTCCACCATAACAAAGGCGGGATTACGGATGCATTAGCCCGCCATCGACCACAGGCCTTCTAGTGCTGTCAATACTTTGCACATAATAACCTGAAGCGACGATAAGGAAACAAAAGGAGGGGAGATAGGAGAAACGAAAAGGAAAAATAAATCAATGGCAGAGTGGGGGAAAGTTTTTTCAAAGACACACATGCACTGTCAGAGCGGGGGGAAGAGTTTTCCTGTGATGCGGTCGGATAATGGTCTCTGACGCGAGGACAATGAGCCCTGAGGGTCCATCGGCGGTCAGTCGACCGATTGAGATAGGTTCAGATAAGGGCTCAGATGAACATCCACTAGGCCGGGTACGGGGCTTCTCTCAGGCCCTAGCAGCATCGTGCCACCCCTCAACGTATTCAATTACAGCGTTAATCTGTGCATTAGGAGATGGCGACTTTGAGAGACTTTTATGCCCAGACTTTTATGCGTTTAGGCTGTCTTCAAGATATATCCTTTCGTATAGATTCATTTATAGCCCTTTATGCTTAACGCCAATAGTGTGGGTTTACAACTCACTCCAAATCTTTCACACTTATTTGGAAACATTTTAAGTGGCTGAGATGTGCAGAAAATGCTTTCGAATCTCATACCATGACCATATTGCGGCAGCTTCGTTTCACCCCATGCATCGTATCTGTAATGGCACTTCAAAGTACTTCTCAAATTGGTGAAGGCTTCAGCAAATGACTGACTGAGAGGGGACCAAGGTAATTGTTTCACCAATCTTAATTAATTAATTTCCTCCACCCTGTTTGCTCCAGCTCCACTCTGGTGTTCACACGGCCTCGGCAGGTAATAATAAATAACTTCAGGCAGGCTGTGGAAAATTAATGAGAAAAGAGAAAAGAGGCCCGACATGTTCTGTCGGCTGAGGGCCGCCACACAAAGACACAATAAACCTCCGAACAAACAGTTCCTTTAAAAAAACTAGCTGAGAAACAGTGAGCAAATTCAATTACAGAACTAATTAGAAGATATAGGGTGAGGCTGTCTTTTGGGACTGTGCCAGGAAACATGAATTAATAAGACAGAATAGGAGGAGGCCGTTGTAGTAATTAAGAGGCAATCACCTATGTCAATGAATACCTAAAAACAGGATGGAAAACTATTAATTCAGTGATCAAAAATATTTTGAAGATGATTAATACACCAAATTCATTTAAAAAGACTAATTTCTGGAAAGATAGCAAGACAATTGCACATAATGTGCTCCTTGTGGCATTTATATTGCTAATTAAATTTTGATAATTTGCAAAGCCATTTTCAATTTATCTGTAAAACAGAACAGACAGCATTGAATAAATATTGTCTCAGGCACTGGCAAAGATTGTATTATAGAAAATCACAGAAAATTAAAAACAAACCAGCTAAGACATTTGATGTACTTTCTTTACGCATATGCAATCATTTTTAAAACTAACACAACTAATGCAAAAAATCACATTCACAATCATCATCCAATGCATTAGAGGAAATAATATGACTTCAAGCTAGATGGTAAAAAAAGATATTTAAAAAATGTAATTTGGTCATATTCAAATTCCTCAATCTGAAGAAAAAATAGATATTAAATACAAGTGCTTTAATTCTACCTTAAAGATTTTAGAAATGGATCAGTCATTCTGTAAAATGGGAGATTTCCCCACACAACATTAACATATTCATATGTGTTAGCGGTTAAAGCCATTTTTGCACAGATATGAGAGGCCAATTCCACTTAATATTATCAGGACTGGGAATCTGACGGCATAAAAGACCAATTGCCTGAGGGGAAGGGATAACACTAATATGCTTTCAAATTTCA
Source organism: Botia almorhae (assembly GCA_036877575.1). Classification (NCBI taxonomy): domain Eukaryota; kingdom Metazoa; phylum Chordata; class Actinopteri; order Cypriniformes; family Botiidae; genus Botia; species Botia almorhae. The sequence goes on from JAZGTJ010001907.1 coordinate 23,880, forward strand.
GCGCAATACTAGCCGCATATTTACACCATGAGGTATATCATTTACTGCGGCATGTTGGACGGACACTAAGGGCTATATGGTTTATCAGCCGCTCGCCAACTTCAATTATCGCTTAAATGGACTTAATATTAAAGATCATAATGAGGAGCATTTACTCGACTAAAGTCCGTAAGAGGCCTAACGCTCGGCCAGTCACCAAAACAAACTGACTTAGTGATGTGATTAAAGTTTAACGCCTTGATATCAGCAACAATCAAATGCTCCCTCCATTTCCGCCCAATGATATGAGACACAGTTTATATGTGCAATGTCAAACCCTTAAATGATTTATCCCGATTCAAGCCTCAGCTAAAACTGCCTAATTTTCTATTCAAAACTGTTGGAGGCCCATTTGGATAAATGAGAGTGATTAAAACCACGATTGCACAACATAAGTTGTCGCTCAAGAACGTTTGAGGGACATCTGGTGTCACTGAGACCTGAGACAGTTAACAGAGAGATGAGAAGTTTCCCTCTTCAAGCCTGGCATCCAATTGGCACGCAGCGCTTTGGTTGAATGCCAGCGAGTCTGCCATCTGTGTCCTTTAACCCTAAAGATGACAGATGTGGAGGCAGAGAGTGATTTGAAATTCAGCATCATAAACAAGAAGTGGTGCGACTCACAAGCATTTCCTGTCACATACAACCAGCCTAAATGAGCGCTCCATCAATTAGGAAAGTGCTCAAATTAAATCCCTTTTCTTTTCAATACAGAAGAAATTGAGGGCAACAAATGATGGACGACCTCTGATTGAAATTTCACAGGATATATTATAGTACGATTCATTCATTTGTAGTTTGCAAGTTCTTAACATTTTTATCTAAATTTCTATCTATGTATTTTTTCATTTTTAACTTAAGCTATATAATATATACAAATATAAAACTATATAATAGTAATTTAACATTTTTAATCCACTTTTAATTTTTTATACGAAATAACTTTTACGTTATTAGTGATGCATAGTACAGCAAGCACAACTGTTACTATTGCACATACTGTAAAAGAGCCTCTACCAAAAGCATTTAACTTTGTATAACTTCATTTGCAAAATCATCAGACTTATAAGTGAAAAACATTGCATAGGCTTACACTGGGCTTTAGATGTGGCTTGAAATATCATTGGGTTGGCTCTTCTGACTTGAGTCTTGATGCATCCATACAAAACACTCTAGCAACTAGCAACTGCATAGCAACAATCAACTAGGTCAGAAATATTATCTTTTTTTATGACATGGCAGGGTATGATGATTCAGTTCAATTCAATTTTATTTATAAAGCTCTTTTTACAGTGTTGCATTGCTTTAAAGCAGCTATACATATAATGATGATTCATCAAGATTGTTGAGAATTAGCCTTGAGAATTAAGTCAGTTTTCTTGTACTGTTGAAAGTGGGCCTGAAAATAGAACTTCTTTGAGTCCTACACTGAAACTGACTCCTTGGACACGGGTCAGCTTTGCAGGCTCATTTTCATTAGACTTCTGACCACCCCAGCACAATGCTAGAGAAGGCCTTTGCCTTCTGATTACACTCTCATCTGCGGCTCGCTAGCACCTCAAAGTGCTGCCAGGTAAAATTGCTGTCTCCCCTTGGCCCCCCTTTGTAACATCACGCTCTGTATCCCAGCCCGGCTGCGCGTCTCGCCGGCTCATTCTTTACCCAAATGACAGTGTTTTTGGCCCAGTAATGGCACTCATTTTCTCAGCACCCAGCGGTAGCCTCACTTTTCATCAGACTGGATCACTACAGCAGGTTTTTCTCTCAGTCGACAGAAGAACCCCTCATGCCTTCTACAAACAAATACATCATCTACATCAGCTCTCCTGACACAAATACCAGCACAGACACAGAATCAACTGCTAAATGGACGATACTGGGAGTCATTTACATTACTCTGAAAATCTTTGAAAAGTAAACATTGTCTAACCAAAAAATTACTGAAGCCTCCTCAGTTAGTTATACTAAGTTTCAACATTTAGGCTGTAAAAGATATTCCAAGCACAAAATAATAATGTATAATACTGTTTTACTGTATACTGTATTATTGCATTGGAAAATATGCTTGTGGATAGTTTGCATTGCATACTTAGAGAAAGTTGATATGACTATTTTATTTTATACATTTTACAATGTGTAATTATTTGATTTTTTTAACCTCATATTAACTGAGAGATAAATTACAGATAAAGCTGTATAAAATAATAACTGTGAATTACTGGAGGAATATTTAAAATCTAATTTTCTGTTAAAATTAATACACAAACATTGAAATTAATTTAATACCTTTTTTCATAAAGGTCCCTTTATTCTGAAAAAAACTTAACCCATTCTCAGAAAGTCTGGAATGACATCAAACCCATACATCTTGATTTGAGTGACAGTCATAGCCTTGGTGATTTGAAAAAATGATTTCTTTGCCCTTTTGTTGGAGCTAAATTAAACAACTGTTGTTGACCCTCATTATATGGGAACACACAGCTAGTGTGTTGTGCTCATACCCTGGGGACACACCATCCTGCCCAGCCTCCCCAGAGACAGCGCAGAGGAATCCCTATAATCCCACCTCACTCTTATATACACCTCTCACTGAAATTTAGCATGTAAACAGATGTGTTTCAATTACCATACTGAACAATACAATGGTCCCACCTGAGAAAATATTTGATTTGTTTCTGCTTAAACACTATAACCGCATTTTGTCTTTTTTCTCCCCCCAGGGCTCACAAGTTGCTGCATTTATTACATTTTCACTTACATTTTTTACAATTTGTAGACTTACAATTTACAATAAAGATATTGTGAAGAAGTTATATTTTACATTAGCATTTGTAATGTGCACTAACAAAAAACGAAAAAAACCTTGATTAAATTATTGATTTATAATAATAACAATTATAATAACAAAAATAATGCTACATTGGTGTTTATTATTCATTGTAATAAAATAAATTACTAAATTAATTATTACCATACATGTACTTTTTGTAACTTATCTAACATGGAACCTTGTACTTTATATATTATATAATGTTTGATGTTGCAAAACCTGTAAATACACTGATATTGTTTATAAATAGTGTTATTCATTTTCATCATAAATTATATATGCTTTTATAGAAGTTACTGGGACATTGCAATGTGACAAAAACAAAAGCTGAATAAATAACATCCCAGCCCTCAACTTTTGGAGTGTGACTCTCTCTGATTCTGATCCAACATTCTCTGAATAAAGGTATTGTTGTTCAATTAACTGCTTATATGATTTTCCCTCTAATCCTATTTCTCTCCATCCTCTGTTGATCAGGGAGAGTGTTAAGTGCTGGTTGGGCTGTATTCCTGTGGCGTGATACGCAGCGTTTGGCTGTGACAGTGAAGCTCAGATCAGGTCTTTACACTGTATTGTGTTTAGCTCTATTATATCAACAGCAGTGCCTTCCCAGCATTCCCAGCAGGCACTAAATGCAGGCCAAACATAGGAGCAGTCCACACATTCTAAAATACCTCCAAAACTTGCTGTCTTCCTCCAATGTTGAAAGTCCTCTATAAAGATTGGCAAACAATATTTTATGGAACATAAATGGATGAGAGTGATAATACAAGACTTAATAACAAAACGCTGTAACAAAAATATTGTAATAATAGAATTTTAATTTAAAGGACAAAATTTAAAACATTTTAAAAGAAAAATCTTGAAAAATCTGCCCAAAGAACATTATCTGAGAAAAAAGAATTTGTATAACTGTATTTTAGACTTTAAACCTTATAGTCACTGATATAAATCTTTGTGAGATGTTTATAATGTGGCAGCTAGCTATGTTCTCCCCTATGGTGTCATCTGTTCTGTAATTTAACATAATATAAATGTCATTGTTTAACAGCTATCCGCTATAGACCATGACAACATAACTGGAAGTAATGTCAAGCAGGTGTTTATGAAGAGATGCATTTGTTTTTACGCTCATCCACATAGCAGAAAGGAAACACTGATATTTACAGTATGTTCACATTCCAATGATCAAATAATTTAGCAGTTTCAGTTCAGAAGCGGTTCAAAAGACAGGACAGGGAATGATGAATACAAATGTAGAGGTAAAATGCCAGTTCCTAGGAGTTTTGGCCAGGAGAGCAGCATGCCAGAGATAGAGCTTTAAAACACATGAGCAGTGTAAACATCTTTGTGACTGCTATCATTGCCTGAGCGGTGCAGCAAACAAAAATCGTAGTTATAAAGGAGACAGTGTTAATAACGACACTGTTTATAATATTTATAGGGCCATGTGTCTGAATATAAAGCCTAGGCCAATGCAAAACATAAATAAAACTATCATATTTTTCACTTTCTTGTAAAAAGATTAAACAACATATTAAAGAAAATGTTTGATTTAATAACTTCTAAAAGAAATTGGTTTTCTAATGTTTTCTAATAAACTCTGTCAAAATAACGGTTTTGAAGTTGCCTTAAAACATAAACATAATTCCTGTGATCAAAGTAACTGAATTACACAATTAAGCTGATCAAAACCTCAATGAGATTAAGAAGAATAAAATGACAAACAAAAGTAAAGACAGGAGCTTAATATTACATTACAGCAAACTGTTTCACATAAATTTTATGTTAAAAAAAGCAACTGCAAAATAAAACAAGACAAACATTCATTATTTTAGGATTTGCTTTCAAATGGTCAGTTTGCAAACCATGTGGCTGTTCTAATCATAAACCTATTTAAAATGATCAAACAATAATCAGATTGTGCACAACTTTTCATGTTATGAGACCCTTATTATCAAAATATGGTAGTTGTTAAAAATGTACTAAAAAGATACAGACACGGAAAAGCACACAGATATTGAATTTCATGTAGTGGGTGTCTAGACCACACCAGCTGCTTAAAGACGGATTTTTTTCCACTTGTAGGCTTACGGCCACATGTGCTCTTAGTCTGACTTAATGTCTACCTTTAAAACCAGGCATCCAAACAGAGCATGATGATGCTTTATGGACCGCAACACTCGCAAAAACATAAAAGATGGTGCATTTACTGTCCGCCAGGCTTACCATCACTGTACTACATTAACATCTCTGAAAGGAATGAGATGTTACTTCCTTGCACGGCCGACAACTTGCTCTTTTGTTACCTTCACTCACTTAGAGCACATGTAATGGCTGAAATGGATAATGAAGAAGTGGAGGCGAAAACACACACACTCACACACACATACACAAAAGGAGATCTCAGAAAAGGAACCCCACCATGCGCTACTCTGCCGCAAGGAGCCGTAGGGGCAGGAGACAGCATCTTTAGGGTGTACCCAAGCAGCACTAAACTCTAGTGTCCGTGGGCAATCAAGACCATTTTTTACAGCCGTCGGGGTCCGGCTTCCCTGCCTTTACACTACAGTGGAAGCCCTTTGTACTAATTGCTAGATTGTACCAGATTTTCTAGTTCAGTTCCACCCTATAATTGACTGACAATGATGGGTATGGGGGGAAGCTTCAGACTTGAGCGCATGGCAGACAAGCACAGATCAGATGCAAGGACGAGCAGGTAGTAATGAGAGAGAGACAGGCAGGAGAGCAGTGGGGTAAGAAAGCAGGTGGTCAACTCATATTTGCCATGACTGCAAACTTGAAAGTCCTGCAATTCAGTGTTCTTTTGGCTTAACTGGTTGATCGTAGCAATGCCAAGGTCATGGGTTTGGTTCCTAGAAAACAAATGTTTTAAAAAATATTTTACTTTGAATGCCCTTTAAGTAATTTAAAGTACAGCATCTTCCCAAAAAAGAACATGAAAATGTCACACCAACACATGCATCAAACGCAATCCAAACTCTAACCAAGAAACTTGGATTTGAAAACTTGAAAATTATATTTCCAAAACACAGCATTGCATCAGAAGAAATTAGTTCACAAATCAAGAAAACTGGAAAATAATTGCTTTAGAAATGTAAGCTTGCAAGCATTTGTTGAATAATTCAAGTTAATAAACCCCTGCACAGCCCACCCCATCAAACATTTCTCTCTAGCATCGCATCCTTTAATCCTTAAAACACATTGAAAAGCTCACAACAGCCAGACAAGAGCTTCAAAATACATACCCAACATTCCTTTTAATTAGTGCATATCTTTTTGACAGGGGACATAATGTGCTTTAGTCTGCAATGCAGGGCATGCAAGACACCTGCAAATCAAGGAGGTATAAAGGTACCAGCATGGATCTATGTGTTTACAGGTGTTCACACCTCGCACACCACTGCAAATTCACAGAGACAGTGCTCATAAGAGCCATTAGCAAGCGTCACACATCCCTAATGCTGCCTAGACTTGCTGCACTTTAGGTGGCAAAGTTATATCCAATCTACCTTCAAATCAAAACAACCAGCATGCTCTTTTTGGCAGCTTTTCACACGCTGCCCCACATACAGCGGCTGGCACACACACATTACACATCAACACATGCTAGCTGAAGTCACACCTGAGTGCAAAGTTTCTTTACTAGGCCAAACATATGCCATAAGACAACAAAGTGACTGACACCAATTTCTGAGATTGTACCGCAGTTAGCTTACCTTCTTTTTGAGCTAGCGGCTGTCTTTCCTGGCAGGCCCCAGACCCTTAGATATCCAACATTCCTCTTTGCAAAGTCTACAGGGCACCTGCTTGTGGAGGAGAGCCGAGACCCAGCGTGTCTTCCCTCTGACTGTGTCTGTCTCTGTGTAAGGGGAGCTAGGAATGCACTGGCTATAGACTTTTGTCCAAGCTGTAGGTCTTTTTTAGTGAAGCAAGATTAGTTCATACAAAACTCAACAATACAGCACTGAAACCCATTGTTGATATTCAACATTTTTCACATAGCGGAACAGAATAGACAATACGGTAGCTAGGAAACCACGGGCTGGATCACAAGCTGATGATATCTTACGCTTCTGCGTGGCCTGTAATCCTTTTCATTCAGCTGTGGACGAAGCTAGACGTAAACCAAAATCAATAAATGTGGAAGTGGATGAGAAGTGTGTTGTGGGGGGTGGAGGGGGGCAGGATGTTTTCTCATCCTAGCACGCTACACAATAAAGACTCTTTATTCCTCACAGTCTTTTTGCAACGGAGGGATTCAAATATACACCACAAATCCACAGCTCCACAACTGACTCTCAAATAGATGTTGGAAAGTGCAGCAGTTTCTTCAGAATCCTCTATGACAATCCAACTGTAAAACATACAACTGATTAATCTATCTTAGTGTGAACGCAACAATCCACAATTGTTCTGAACATCCCCAAAAAACTTTTCAAAGTTTCGTATGAATAAAACACCCGCAGGAGTATAATTGCAACTGATACCATCTTAAAATTTTGCTCTAAATGTTGATAGTAAAATGAGTAAATTAGCAGGAAATTTAATGACAAAGAATCAGAGTTTAAAGTCGTAGCAGATCTGTACCTGTGTTCCTAATCCACTCTCTCAGCCTATCCAGCTGCCATGTTTTCCCTCACACTTTATGTCCTCTAGGTAGCCAAAGAGGGGGAATTGTTCAAGCCCTTCCTTTTCATCACTTCAGCAATTGACCAATTGACAACTGATTGATGGTTATCCTTTCATACCTACAAAGGCAGAAATTACCATCACTAAAGCGACGTACTGTAAAAGCCTCAAGAGTAAATTACATGTTGCTAAAATTCCCCTTCACTCAGGCCTATACAATGGCAAGCAAACAAAAAAGTTTCCTTTTTTGCCAGTTCTGTGGCACTGTAGATTTGGCCTTCCCTGCCAAGTGTATAACTTGACAGCTTCTTTAAATGGTGCAGCACAAAGGCCCTTGAATGAGGAATGGTACCCGGGTAGGACTGCCATTCTGTAGAACCACAACCATTATTTGCATTGAAGAGAGAGAGGCTTGAGAAGAACAGATAAGACATATTTGAATATGAGCTGGGACATTCAAACTTCTTATCAGTGCATTGTAATTCATTCCAAATAAACAATTGTGGTAGAGGCAAGACATAGAGAATTGGCCATTGGTGTACCTGTTGCCAATTGTTTTTTTTTTACGTTAATGCTAAATGTTATTTGGATAACGGTGTAACAATTTGCAAATTTCTGCAGTTTGCATGTTGTTGGAACAATCTAAAAAGAAAATCCTTGTCAAATCCTTTCAATTGCAGCAGATGGGACCCAACCAAGAAGGCATCAACTCTGGGAAAGAGTAGTCTATTTACAAATAGGGCTTCAAGTTAGTGTGGTCAAC
>JAZGTJ010001907.1:32214-48174 GCA_036877575.1 Botia almorhae
TTTTTTTTTACGTTAATGCTAAATGTTATTTGGATAACGGTGTAACAATTTGCAAATTTCTGCAGTTTGCATGTTGTTGGAACAATCTAAAAAGAAAATCCTTTTCAAATCCTTTCAATTGCAGCAGATGGGACCCAACCAAGAAGGCATCAACTCTGGGAAAGAGTAGTCTATTTACAAATAGGGCTTCAAGTTAGTGTGGTCAACATATTTAAAATCTCTCAATGCCATCTCAATGTGACGTACATGTCATGATTTTTTGTAGTAAAAAAAGAAAGAAAGAAATGGTCCTTTAGGAACCTTTGACTGAATGGAATAAATGATTTTTCTATGGCATCAATGTAAAGAGCTTTTAAAAGACTTTATTTTAAAGTTTATAGGAAAAATAATTTGCGTAAGTGTTCCTGTAGCTCAGTTGGTAGAGCATTGTGTTAGCAGTGCAAAGATTGTGGGTTTGATTCCCAGGGGAGCACATGTACTGATAAAATGTAAAATGTAAAACTTGAATTTACTGTAAGTCGCTTTGGATAAAAGCGTCTGCTAGATGCATAAATGTAACTGTAAAATGAGTACAAATGTAATTAATTACAATGCTATGTAACCCGTTTCTCCAGTTCAACTAGTATAGAGGTTAAACAAAATGAAAAAGATCATTGGTCAATTAAATCTTCTAATAGTACATCTGAGGAGTGTGTGATGATATCAGATTGGATAATGAGCTCTTTCTCTGAAAGATTTGATTTGTTTTATCTCCTGCACTGAAGAATGAGGTGTTTTTTTCATGTTTTATTAATGGATCTCAGTGGGGAACACTCCAATGGATATCAACAACTGGATAAGAGCAGAGGAGACGCCAGCCGTGTTGACACAAACCCCATGCTGGCTCCCACCTCTCATGTGCCAATCCATGCATTTTAATTGTTCATTCTGTCAATGAATACATAAATAGGTCTGTGGATCTGTCCATGGTAATGAAGCTATTTTTAGACTCAAATTGCCGCTTCACATTTTCATGGAAATCTTCTACAGTTTTTTTAGACCATATATATGCACTCCAGTTCAATAATAAAACATTAACATTAAATCATAATGTGATTTCACACCCATTTTAATAACACAGTATTATGCGTATAAGTGTATAAGTGACAGTCCAAAACATGTATATGATGTCAAGGCTGTTGGATTCAAAAGCAATCTTGTGCACATGGTCTAGATCAAGGCCACCCATCAACAGGCTGATGGACCATTGGTCATGTTTTCTCCTTCATGACCATGACCACAGAATCTCAGACTACAAGGACATTCATTGCCAGTGAACCAAATGTATAAAATGCAATTTTTGTAATGGTTTACTTTATTTTTGTGCACAACAATAATTTGACAATAATTAATTGGGTCATGGACAATAAAAATGAGGCTCCAGCCCTCTTGTGACCTCACAGAGGACAAGACGTTTGAAGAATGAATGGATAAATGGAGAATGAAAAATAAAATATCAGGAAAAACAATTCAGTTTAACTTAATTTTAGGGTGTCTTGTTACAGTGTAATTATACAAATTAGAAGCACTGGATAATATTATTAACAAGATGTACTTAGTATAGGGTTAGGATTAGGGTTAGTTGCATGCTATTGTGCAAAATTTATAGTGAGTGCATGTAACAAACGCATTGTAAAATAAAGTGTCAACCAACATATTACAGGATTAGAATTACACGTGTCTTAACCAAACACAAAAAGATTCCAGCAACAAGCATTTTGTCTGTTCACACCAGAAACGACAAAATAACGTTATTTAAAATACATATGTGACAGATATAATCTTTGTAATAGAACAGATAGAATAGAATTTTAAAATAGAATTTTGACATGTGAGGTAAATTATACATTGTTGTTTTCATTATGTTTTTTAAATTCATCAAATTAAACCTTAAATAAAAACAAACCATATTAAGGCAAAATAAACCCTTTTAATATGATACAAATCAATCAGTGCATTACCTATCAGCCGCAAGGTCACAGATATAGAAACCATTTCTAAAACAGAATGCGCTATCATTGTTGCGTATTGCTGTCGTGACTGGTTAGCACAAAACCTCTGATTAACATGTAAAGGATACATTTTATTGCACGTCGCAGTTATTGGGTCGTGTTTGGCTAAGACACAGCGGCAGGGTTTGGTTTAGAGTTAGTTGGGTGTAATTATGTATAATGTACTAGTATTACTATAGAGAATGTTAACCTACATCATGCTGTATTGCTTGTTGAGGTGGCGGCACCATTTTAGAAGGATCGTCCTATGCTGCTGATGCTGAAATTAATATAGATACCTGCTTACCATTTGTTTTAGTTTTATCTTGAAATTAAATCTATACATTTTTCATGGTATGGTTTGAAGGAAAGAGAGGCTATTTTATTGCCCTGCATGACAATTTGATGTTTTCATTATAGTTTTGTAGAATTCCATTTACAATGTATTTGGAGACCATTAAAACACTATCACGCTGGTGATTGGTATAGCTTCAGCCATCACATGGTAAAAATATCTGAATAAATATGTGCTCAACAATTTGATAGAAGTCTATCCATCTCAATTGCATTTCAATGTAACTGTTTTATTGTTGTCATTGTAATGACATCATCTAATTAAAATCTATTTTATTAAGTTTCTGTTGTATTATTCCTTACTCCTAAAAATGCTACGACTGCAAAATATGTGCAAACATTTAATCTAATATTAGCTTTAAGTACAGTGTATATTATGTATAATATGAAAGGACACGTTTGGACATAGGTATCGGACATGTGGTTATATGTGTGTTAGTGAAGGCCCTGCTGCTCCAGAGGAACACTTTGACACCTCCCTTCAAGCCTCTAGGTCAAATAAGCCGCTTGACAAGGTAAGGCAGGAGTCCTGTTTTTGTTTCACCCAGTGGGAATCTGAACATCATTCATCACTCACGTCAAGTGCTGGAAGCTCATTGTGTGATTAGCATGTCAAGATTGTTGTTCATAGAAAATGCTGCGGCCTGGCAGTTGGTAGGTGCTTTGATTTGCCAATTAATTAAAACTTATCTAAACTTGATCATAGATGATCATAATACTTATGAACACTGAAATAATTACAACATAGGCCAATAATGTTGTAAACTGCAACTGACAGGATCAAAGCTAAAATAAAGTGACACTAAGGTTTGGGTTTGATATTTTATTTTTATAACAAGTAAAGATATATAGATGCCTGATGACTGAGACCATACATACATCACAGCAGATATATTCAGGGGATATAAATAGGTTTTCCAGTAAAGCTACTTATTTTTTTACTAATATTCATAAGTATTGCATATAATTAAATGTAATTAAAGTTTTCTAGATGTGTGTTTGTATTAATTTTCAATTATTCCTTCAAAACAGACATTTAACACTTAATCAAAAAGCCACTTATCTCAGTCACAGCCATCAAGTTTTTTCAAACATCTCTATACTTCCAACCACCGGATTCATACAGTACAGCAGTACAAAAGGCTGTATACAATTATTACTCATCCACATCAACAACAACTGTAAAATCATTACAAGTGCGTGAACTGTCATGGGTTGTAAGAGCAACTCTAGAAAAGGATGCAGTAGTGTCCTCTACCCCACTAAAGAGTAAACTCCTGCTGTTAAACAGCAGCAGTGTCGTGTATTTTCACAAGCATCTCTTCACACCCTGCTGGGTTAACAGCAACATAAAATCTTCCCTGGGGAAGTGTGAAATCTCTCGCCAGGCTCAGCAGGGGAGGATCTGCCCAGTGGGGTCTTCCACCTTGGGTTGTGCTCCCTGGTGTCCTCCCCTGAGGCTGGAGGAAGGTGTTACTTTAATGAGGTGCTAATGCTTTGGCCCTAAAGGCTCCTGGTCTTTATTTACATGGGGCAAGTGTATGACCTTGTGGTGGAAACCAGTGGAAACCCTAGATTCGATACCTGGAGGCATGATTGAAATATTTCAGAATTGCTGCAATGTTATGTGGATTACTAATGGTCAAACCATTCTGAAATTTAACATCATCTATTACATTGTGTTGTATCATAAAGGTTGGTGCAAACCAAATTTAAAATAAAATGTTTCAAACAAATTATCATAGAGAATTAGGTCCAAAACCGAGTAGACCTTTTATTTACACACAGCTGGACCAATAAATATTTTTGTAGGTACAGCTAAATTGATGGTATGTGCAAATTTGCAAGTATGTTATATATGTGCAATATACACTGTACAATTCACAACAAAATATACAATACGGAAAACAATGGACAACATGCAATACAAAACTAACATAGCACAGACAGATAAAAGCATTAAAGTTTGTGTTAACTGCCTCATTAAAGCTGCAATCCATAACCTTTGTTTCTATATCGCCATCTCTGTTTAAACATAAAATTGCATGTTATCTGGAATTATTTTTTTAACATGGACAAGTTTAAATTCTAAGCAACTGCTGTAAGAACAAGCTACAAGCACTGCACCATTCCAGCAACCCCACACAATTTATTACCTGGATTTTTTATTTCTGTTTACAGATATGACTTAACCACACAGATGGCTGATGACACAAACTGACATTTCCAACAAAGTTGAACTTGACAATATAGTCAATATTATAAACTTGCCATCATGAATCGGTAAAATAAGGAGACAGATTTAAACACTGATGTTTTATGTTTTTGCCCAATAACTGATGTTTGTTATTGTTTAAACAAATTAAATTTTTAAATAAGTAAATACACTTGTAAGTACATCTGAAATCAGATAATCTTAGTGACAATCTCTATGATTAACAAAGCGCTATTTCCTTTTCATAAATCCCTTCTTATATGCACAATTGTTGTACTATTACCAGCACAGCACAAACCAATAATAAAGTTAAGATGCTTAGCCAATCCCAGCTTTGGTTTTTCTTTCCTATAGATCCTAATTAGTACAAATTGTTGCAGCTCTCAGTCACCATAGAAGCCTCCAAAGACTTCCTAATCTCCCTCAGAGTGAGAACCTGTCAAGCAATTAGCTGAATTACCCCCAAAGCTACAAGTTTAAAACAAAAGAGTTCTTTTGCCACAGGGCTGAAGTATTGCAGTTGTACGTAGATCTGCTGACAGTTCGGCCCACATTAGCACAGCAAAAAGCTCTGTTATGGCCATTGTTGGGTCATGCTGTGAGAGAAGCTTTTATGCAGGGCCATCTGAAAAGCATTGTTGTGGGGTTGGCACCTTGGCTCAATATTTCTGAGTGTTACTGCATCACAAAGGGAGGTGTGGGTTCTACCTTTGGGGGCTGAAGAATTTAGCACATTTAAAGAGCTTGTTCCCTAACAATGGCACTCCTCATCACATACAGATGAACGCAGTTCCTTAAAAGTCAGACTATGCATGGGCACAAAGACCTTAATAGTTTGGGGAAAAACTAACCAGGTTTTACAAAAGAGCTAAGGTCATGATTGTTGTTAGCGGTTAACAGTATAGACAACAAATGCAGTTAAGCATTATTTTTTATAATCTTTAAAAATATCTGGATACCAATATCATTTTCAATAACTATTAACTATTGAATAAAACTGCACAAAGCACACATCTATACCACATATTCTTTAAATTGTAGAAGGAAGCATAGATTAAAGTGTAGGTTGCCCCTTTGATTGTCACTGGTGTAAATAGCACAGGTTGTTTATTGTTGCCAAGCAACTTTTTAGCTTGCGGCATTAAGGGCTGTACACTATACACACAGGTGTGTATATATTGACTATATTACAAAACCTTTCAATGTAAATCAAATGTAAACTTAAGTGTAATATAATGTGAAGCTGTTTTTGCACTGAAACCATGTTTATCTTTATGTAACAATAAAATAAAAAAAAGCTGTATGCTTGACATAGGTCTTTTGTTTTTAATATAAATGAGATATATTTCACCGACCGTTACTTCAAAAACCTTTTTGCACTATGTCAATGCATTACAAACTCCAGCTATAAAGGCTCTGAGGAAATACATTAAAAAAGGATTCAAAGAGTTGTGTGAAACACAAAATGATATTTTGACTACAAATGGACTAAACTATGCCATACTAGACTACATCCCATCCCAGAGTTCATATATCCCTAATGACAGGTCACAGACTTACAATGCAACTGATTGTGGCTGTCAGATTGGATCAAAGGCACACAATCATCATAAAAGAATAATGTGAAAACAGATCAGAACACTACACTAAAACCACAACTGGGTACAAAACAATCCATCCACACGGCCCCCATGGCAAACACATGCCAACTGTAACAGAATCAGGCTTGAATCCCAATATTGTCACAAAAAGTGAATGAGCCATTCCTAAACATCAGGGCTGAAACACAGTTTTAAAAATGTAAAGAATTTAGCATGTTATTAAATATGTTTGAAAATTCAAACAAGTAACTTACGAATTCAAAAGAAAATTGTGTTAAATTATTTTTTAATTATATTTCATACATTTTCTATTATTATTTTTAAGACTATATTTAAGACGATATTGCTATTATAAATACAACAGGCGTTGTTAATAGGCATTTGAACAATACAGCACCTTTCATGCCTTAAAACTTTACATAATAATAATAATTCAATCAACACGTTTCATTAAAACATTTTATTAAAGGAATAATACAGTTTTAAAGTTAAGCTCAATTGACAGAATTAATGGCACAATGTTTTGTGGCATAATAATTTTAACTTGTCCCTTTAACTTATTAAAAAACAAGTGGAAGTGAAAGGTTAAGTCCATAAATGGTAAAATAAAATTGCTTTATAAATATAGCCACAAGATGATAGTTGGACTGCATGCATGCTCTGCAGTGCTATAAAAATAGCTAGGTATACAGGTTTCTCCTATTGTTGTCATAACTATACTGTGTATTTTGTTCTGAAATGCTATTGACCAATTAGCATCCAGAATCTATCAGAACTGCTGTATTGGCCAATCATCATCAAGGAACAATCAATTGCATAATAAGGCTGTATATTGTAATTAATTTTGTAGTTGTCTCATTTTCCTCTCAGAAAATGTTCAGGTTGAGAATTCACAGCAACCAGCAGATGCTTGTACTTGGTTGCATGTCAAACAGGGCTCAATAATCAATTAAAGCATTGATCAAGCCTAATAAAAGATCAATTGCATTTGCTACTAAGTCAAGGGCTTCCACAAAACACAAGACAAACACAATCTTTGTATACGCTGTCACAATGAAGGTTATCTCTGCAGGCAATGGCAACCCAGCATTGACAGCTATTTCCCATGATGCTGCAAAAGCAGTCAAGCTGTCCATCTAGCTGTCAGCTGACCGCTGGTTCCCATGGTTCCCCCTGCTGCCGCTCAACAGCACTGAAAGCCTCTATTATCTGGTGAAGCTGGAAAGGAACTGCTTGGGCTCTGATAAGCTATCACCGGTCCCAGGTGAGAGCTGCCTAACAGCGCATCAGGACAAACACAACGCCTGGCAAAGAAACAGCCCATCTTTATCAGCGAAAGACTGCTCAAAGCTACTCTAGTTTAATCACGCAGATGCTCTTAACACATTTATATATGCGGATCTTAAATGATTATTTCACTTTTAAAATCTCATTTCAATCATATTATTAAAACATGTTATATTTTGATGAAATGTATTTTTAAACATGCCTACATACTTTTTGGTTTTAAATTGTGTAAAAAAAGTTAAATACCTGGTAACTAAAGATTTCCAGTATGTAACATGCAAAATTTGGAAATTCTTATGCAAACATTTAATCACAGCTTTCTGTTACTGAGAAACTAGAACACATTAAATTGGGACACCCATTCTTTTTCAATTTATTTACAGCATTTAAGAAATAAACCTTTTTACATATGAACAACTTTACATAAGCATTTATTCATAGGACGATTTTTTCAATGATGAATGAGATTAATACATTTTTAGGCTTTGTTTTAAAAACATTGACCTAAATTGACCTTACAATAGTTTAATTTTGTTCCGTGTGATTTCTAAAGACTAAAGTCTGAACAGCAAATCTCGATTAATATGATACCTTAATCATTTACCATGTTAATGGACTAAATGTCACATAGCCTCAAAAGTACATACTGTTTTAGTAGGCAGTCTGAAGGCATTACCTTCTCATAAATCACTGAGATGTATACTCCTTTGCATGCAATGACAGGTATTTCTGATGCACATTCATTTTTTAAGTGGTTCAAATGTGTTTACAATCTTGCAATCTTACCAGTTACAATCTTATTAACCTTAAGTAGTTTTACTAATTTACTAAGTTTTAAGTTTTACTGTTCACTTTATAATGAACAATAAAATATATAAACACACAAAAATATAAATATATATTGCAATGATACCATGTATTCTGTATTTAATGTGTTATATTTCATATGTTTTTCTTTTCATTATATGTAAAGCTGCTTTGAAACAAAGCAACATTGTAAAAAAGCACCATATAAATAAATTGAATTGTGACAGTGCACACAATACATGCAGACTTTTGACTATTCAGAGTATTTGTAAAATATTTATATAATTTTAAAGTTTAACATTAAAATTTAACAGTTTTTGTCAATATATTGATATTTTATCTTTCAGTATCTGTCCAAAAATTAAAAAAAAAAGTGTGTTCACACTTTACATACAAATACCTGCAGAAAATAAGATCACCCTGGTATTTAATGGTTGTCCTAATCCAATTCCCTCCCGTTAAAAAAAATCTGACAGGAGCATGACCTATGGACAGTCACATATATGTGGCTGCCAGCAAAACATTTCATTTGATTTTAATTAGTTGTATTCACAGCCCTCAATCTCATAAATAAATCTATAAAATAAGTGTTACTACCACCATCATGTGTACAAACATCTCTCCGCAGAATGTGTGGGATAGAAACATGACATCTAACAGTGCTTCCAGGCTGGCGAGGTGAGTTTACTTCATTCAGCCTGTGACATCAGGTTTTGATGTCAAAGCAAACATTGCTTTCTGACACTATAATAAATTGAAGGTTGGCTGGGTACACCATTTCATTACCTCAGGTGCCAAGAAGCGTCTCAGCATGATAAAAATGTCAGATTGTCTCAATTCCACCAACTATTCGAATAATTGTCATCTAGCTATTCTAATTCATTTTTAACAGCTTTGGTATTGTAACATTTTCTGATCATTACAGTGTTGATTGTGCCTAGAAATTCTGAAAGCAGTCATCCAAAACTACGGAAGATACCGGCAAATGTGCTCTTGAGGAACAGTGAAACAATCTTTTAAATGAGCAGAGATAGAACGTTGGGGAAGCGAGGACAAAGCGACATATTCCACATTCAACACGAATAATGCGTTTGCCACATGCAAACCACAAAAGGAAAGGCGTCAAATAATTGATTTCTTTCCCCTGTTTTCCTCCAGTGTGAAATTTTCTTTTGCTATCATCTAATCTCGTCATATCTTTTCCACAGTCTGAATTACACTTTTTTCCACTCTGGTAAGGCGGCGAAAGGTTGTTTGTTCTGCTAATTAACTTTATTACCCTGATAGCTCCCTACAGCCTTTGACGAAAACAATTACCATTCTTTATTTTTTTCCTTGCTGGCAGAAAGACTATTAATTAGAAACGGGGCCTGGTCTCTGCCATGTTCCCAAGCCCTTGAGCAGGATAGCATTACATTGTCAGTAGTAATTTAGCTCTCATCTATCTCTGCTAATTATTGTCACATTCATCAAATTCATCAAGGAAAGTGCTCTCAGAAGGATTGCATATTTGCAGTTAATATAGCATAAACTGGTATTACCCATCACCACATTTGTGATGATGAGAGGGACACAACTTATTCAGCCCTAATTAGAGCAAGCTGGGTAATTAATTATACATTCCGCCTTATTACTTCTGAGTCCCAGATATTGTTTGTGGAAAAACTGGAGAGGGAGAGAGAGAAGATAGCAGGAAAAGCCAAGAGGCATGGAAAGGGTGGGTTGGGATTGGAAAGAGGAGTTGAGAGGTGATGTGTTTTGTCACGTGTGCCTTGCCATAATTCCCACCTGACAAACATCCAAAAATCAGGGGGAAATTACAACTTGTCAGCAGCTGAATAACCTGCGTAATAACCAATTAATGATCAGCACCTGTGACAGGTGCGTGTTGAGAGACGAGCTTAGAGAAACACAACTTAAAAACACTAACAATTAATTCCTGAAAAGGCCCTATATTTTTTTTATTAAATGGCTTTTAAAAGTACTAACACAAAGTCTGCATTATAGGAGTGAAATGTTGCTTTGCTTGTTCATAGTTTGTTGATTAATATTATAATGATTTTTTGCTAAAGTAACACTGAGCAAACATATGGATCTAAATATTAGGGAAAGTATGCAATGGCTACATCTTAGTAATTATAAGGTTTTAAATTAAAATCTAGTGCCACAAGTTATTTTCAACCACGTAGTGACTGGCCACCTGTCAAGGGTGCTTTCCTGCCTCACCCAAGATAACTGTGAAGGCTACTTGTGAAGACAATACAGCGCCTAACATAAAAATAAACAACATTAATAAAAGTAATTTAGAATAGAAAGGTAGAATTAAATAGATATATAAAAATTATTAAACAATAATAAAGATGAGAAAATAAGAAATGAAGTAGATGTTTGTACTCTCGAGTCAGAGTTTCAGTCATCTCTCAGATGGTACACACACAGATTGCTTTTAAGAAATTCAAATATTATATATATAAATATTTTTTTGATAGATCGTTTATAATATAGTATAATTATTTCATAATTAGTTTCATGATGTTTTGTAATTGTTTTAGTTTTGTAAAAAAGCTTTTTTTACACTTTTAATACAAAACATTGTTAAAAAACCTGAAAAAGAAAGAAGACTATCTATATAGATAATGTGAAAAATAAAGTATTCTTTTTAAATTAATGTCAATAAACAGCAGGTTTATAACCGCCGATCCCTGTGTGGCAATATGCCCTGCTGTATCTGTTTTCCTGGACAATCACAGTAGAAATGTTCACTTCCTTTTTCTGTCGCCAAGATTGTAAAATATACTCCTTTACAGAAACAGATTTTCAAAACTAAAACCCTGACAAACAGTCACTGCAGTATAAAGTCTGACAGTTTCCCCTAGTCTCCCAGTTTGTTAAAACTGACTACTAAACAGGATCCCAAAGACAACAACAATAAATCTTTCAATGAAGTTTTAAATTGAAACTGCTATTCTGGGACTCTGATAGCGTCTACACAGCCTGCTGTGACCCACCTTGTTGTGTGTTGGTTCTGATTAAATAAAATGCAATGTCAGTCTTAAAATATGATAGAGCATACATTTAATAATTAAGGTTTATATTTAAAAGTACAATTTCATATGTTTCATAATCATTTATTTCATTTGTCCATATTAATAATTTTATATTTCCAGAACATTATTTAAGCAACTGTAATTGCTACAAGGATATGGCTCCTCTTTACATTTAATTCTGTGTAAATACACCCGTGTGTGAGTGTGTTTACTTAACCATATATTGCGGACAGATTTGCACCCAAAAGTCTGAAAAATCTGACAAATACATGCAAAATAAATAAATAAATAAGCAAAACATTATATGTAAAAACACTATAAAAGTATAGTAAATAATTAAAAAATGCAGAATGTTTTCTGTTAGGGTTAAGTTTACAGTGTGGATTATAAGAAAACTAGCTATGTATAAAAACAATAGAAGACTATAGAATGTCCCTTTTTAGATAGATAAGTAAACGTGTGTGTTTTTGTGTGTGTGCGCGAGTGTGTTTGTGTGCTGCCAAACCCCTGTGGGCTCTACAGGGACCTGGTATTGTCCTTCTTTCAAATCCCATCTGCACCTTTCCTGCTAGCGTTTCCCACTGTGGTACAATTACACATGACACATTTAATCACATCACACATCGTCTCGTTTTGGGACTGTTTTCATGTATCTGTATTTACTCATGAGGTCGAACCCGACCTTCCGTCAGCTACTGTATCTGTCCTGAAAGGATGGAGGCCTTTTATCACAGCTTTCAGAGATGATAATGACACAGCTGAAGGTGTTATCCACTCCCGTATCAGATAACCAGATGAGGAAATACTGTACATAGTACACTGTATATCTCTAGGGGAACAATAATGAGTATGTAAGCTGTAAGTTATGAGCACAGATCTCCTTAGACTGCAATTTAATAACTAATGAATGAATATGGCCAACAAAAACACCTACAATTCCTACATTTTAAAAGTACAAGATACATTTGTTCACATAAACACAATACTATTGATTATTGCTATACTAGTGAAAAAGCTCGTGTAAACAGCAAGCTTTCTATTAAATTTTATTCAATTATATTCCAATTCTTCTCTAATTGTATTCTATTCTGTTCTCATTTTATTCTAGTACATTTTATTCTGTTCTGTACTATTTTGTTCTATTGTGTATTATTGTTGTAAGAATGTATACACTTAATTACATTCTATTCTATTTGAATTAGATAGTACATCCTAGTAATATACCAGATGGTTTCTGTCAAAATATAAACCAAAAATTAATGGCCAAAAGATGATGTGTCAAGGAAAATAATATTTTAAATTCAGAACCGAAGAGTATTTCACATGACTGAAGGCTGTCGGATGAAGCGAACCTGTGTCGATCTCCCTACACAGTGACCACCATCACCTCTGAGGCAAAACTATTAAGTCCAACATTTCCCCCTGTAAGTGTTTATCTGAGAAAGGCGACTTACACGTCCTCTAGAGCAGATATTGAAACTGATTGGACAATGGCGGAATACCAGACAGGCGTACCACAAGGCAGACCCCAGCAAATAGGAAGAAAAAATCTTAATCTGCAACACAATGGTGCGCTCTTGAAACCCTATCATTTTCACTTCCAGTGAGTCGGCTGTCTGACTGCGAATGAAGTCAAAAGAGTGGATAGTGTCGAAAATTGGATCAGAGCTAACATTCGTTCGTTTTTATCAGCAGCTGCCAAAGGTCATCTGACATAATAGCTGATGAATTTAAACCCCACGGATTTCATTTGCAATTTTCAATTTAGCAAGGCCTACGAACCCTGCGGTGATAAGAGTTTTCACCTATCGTGGCCTGTCACAAACATCAAGGATCGGAGTGAACCCAGAGGAAAAGAAGGACTGGGAGAGCATCGCATCATCAGTAAGAAAGATAAGACCAGGGAGAAGACAGAAATCATATGGGAAAGTTGGGGCTTTCCCTGTGTAGTAAAGTTCAGAAAATGCCATTTTTGACAAGCAATCATGGAGCCGTATAGAGCTACAAATAAATTATCCTTATATCTTGTTTAGGGCAATAAGGATTACACAACATCTTTTTATGGTAGAAAATGACCATTGACTTGAAACGGTTCGTCCATTATCTAATTTGTATTGGCATTCTTGCAAAATGTATTTGTTGTGTAATCATAAAACCCTGAATACATTTGCAAAAAAGACTGTAAATAATAGTTTTATTTTGAATCTGGATTTTATTCCTTCTGCTGCAGTAACCCTTAATCACAATAGTATGCCCATTCTTAATGTGCCACTTCCTGGTTTGATACATTATCAAGAATTATTTTCCCATTCAGGCAGCTTTGCAAGGGGATCCAGAAAACTGTTCCATCAAATTCAATTTAGTGCTGGTTAGGAACAGCTGACTGCCATAGAAATAAGGCAGCGATCAGACAGGAGGTTCGAATGAATGGGAAGAGGCTCTCAAAGACACTTGGCAAGCCCTCCTGTGCCAGAGAAGGAATAGAAATCACGGAGAACAGCTGTGACTAATACCATCTTGTAAGTGCTAGCCCCAAAGAAAAAGTAGTGCTTCAGAACAATTCGCAGAGAGCACGGAGGAGGAGGACACTGGAAAGGGGAGATTTTCCTCAAAAGCCAAATCATGGACTGTGTCTTAATGGTAGGAAGTGTACGATAATAGGCCTGATTGGAGCATACTTTAAATTTAACGCCAAATAAATTGCATGGGAGGCATACCACATCAGAATCCAAAACAAATGAACTTGGCCGCGGTCACTTGTTGTGAAACGTTACATGATGGATGCTGGAGAAACCTGATAGATTGATGACAAAACTAGCACATTATTCCCAGCGAACTGGCCGTAAATCTTCATTAGGCTCATACATTGCTTAACTGCTCTTAGTAATGTTTTATAACAAGCAAACCCTTTAATGCAATAACCATAGCAGGTTGCAACAACATCATTATTTGCCCAATAAAAATTAGAGGAAGGTGCTTGCGTATAAAGATATCAAGGTCTCAGAGTGTGGAAAAGAGGTCTTGGTAAAGATCATGCA
The DNA here is from genome assembly GCA_036877575.1 of Botia almorhae. Classification (NCBI taxonomy): domain Eukaryota; kingdom Metazoa; phylum Chordata; class Actinopteri; order Cypriniformes; family Botiidae; genus Botia; species Botia almorhae. The sequence continues at coordinate 46,594 of JAZGTJ010001907.1, forward strand.
AATTCATTTGTTTCTGTTAGCTGGTTGAGTAAACGAGGACTATGTGTGTGAAGGTGTGTATCTTTGTGCATCCTCATAGAATGCTTCATCTTTCACAGGCAAGAACAATGCAGATGGATGCAGCGAGACTCTGGCACGCATGACAAGTGTCTTCATCCTGCATTAATTGCTCAAATTGAAGCAGCGCCGCATCTCTCTAAACTAGACGTTGCTGTGAGTTCCCTTTGATATGATAATGGCATGCTTCTTAGCGAAGGGAAATGCAAATTGCAGGCGGTAATTTGGTGGCATGCACCTGCCGACATGGCACTCTCTCCCTCTCTTGCCAAGGCAGCGGCTTCATCCATGCACACAAAAGCGGCCCACCGGTGAAATTACGCTCGCGCAGCCCGCGTTACAGACAGATGCTCCCCTATACAGCTATTGTGTGGCTGCTTTGATAGAACCTGACACTAGCGCGTGCGTAGATTTAGTGGTATGCTAATAATCAGTCAACATTTTGCCTGGATAATTCTTGCAATTAAATGCATCCTGGATTGAGCTACAATAACATTTAGGCTTGGCCGTCAAATCAAAAGTTAGATTATAGATGGCATCAGTTTTTCAAGGAGTCCTGTTGCCATTTTCAAATTTGGCCTTTTCATTAAACAAAATGGCTGACCAGTTTCTCTATTATCAATCCAAAGGTTCATTCAAGGTGGAGACATGGAGGTTTTTTTCATTAAATTGTTAAAACTAATAGGAAATGGTGTTTACAACTAAATGTATAGGTTTGCTTTGAATTTGGCAACCTTAGTTTTGCAGTAAATACCACAATTTCTAACATTCAAATAATCTTTTGAAATGACTTCAGCATCCATCAGTCTGGTGAGGTGTCACTGTCTCACTTGACCGAGTGTAACTCAAGACTTTGATTTGAGATGAGCTGATGAAGCAAGACTTTTGTGCTCTGATATCAATGGTGGTAACTCTCCTCCCTTTTGGCGGAAGACATCACGAGGGGATGCCTTAAAAGGTTCCTCTGTCTGCCACTGACTCACACCCGAACAAAAGCCCTGCTTCACCAAAGACTGGCTGGTCTGCTCAAAACCTCAGTGTTCAGGAATGCTCTGGATCTGTGGAGCATATGATGAGGAACGTAAAGCATGACAGGGCATTTGGGCCAGTTGCTCTTTAACAACTTTTTTCAATTTGAGGCTTCCAACGCATTTTTCCGTTTTTCTTGGCACTGCATGTGGTGAGGTCACAAAAACTGAACTGGATATGTTGATGGGAAGAAGAAAAGAGGAACTTACTGGAAACAGTGAATCAGGCGATGTGCTCTTGTGCATCAGCTTCTAGTGCCAGTTCAGTGACCTTTCAACAATACCCACAGCAGACCAGTTTATGCTTGCCTGTACTTACAGCTGATGTTTGTTGCATAGCTGCTATTCTGTACCATCTAGAAAATGTGAATGCTGCTTGCCCATGCAAAATGAACCAACGCGATGCTAAGCCAGGGTGTTGTGGGTGGATTCTAGGGCATTGCTATGTAGTTACTAGGATGTTGTGGGTGTATTTAGGGCATTCAGGTAGTTGCTA
>JAZGTJ010001908.1:0-48146 GCA_036877575.1 Botia almorhae
CACAGAGAACTCTGTCTTAACATTAGCAGTCAGATTCTGCTCAATTAGCCACTGGTTTAAACTAAGAATCTGATGGAAAGCTACTGTACAAATAACAATATAACTGTAAATGTATTTAGTATAAAAAACAAAACAGGTACTCCTATCATACAACGAGAAACACAAAATTACGCAGAGTTCAATTAGTATAGATAAACAGATAAACATGCAATTATAATTCCAGACTGTTCCCGTGAGAAAATGGTGATAAGACAAAGTGGCCTCTAGTGGCCACAGCTGGAACTTCCAATTAAAGGACTTGGTGAAGCTTGTATTTAAATGACACAAACCACAATTACAGCTTCAAACTGCAATAAGCTACATATATTTTTAAACCCTAAACTGTGAAACTCACAAAAACGGCACACTGGGATTGTTTATTGGTGCAAAAACTTTTGATACTAGCCTGCTAAAACTCCACAAGGTTTGATGGATATTTCTGTTGTAGCAGGGCTACATTCTCAAAATCCTTCTTAATGCATCAAAACTTTTCTGTACTTTGAGAAATATCTTTGTATTTTCAGAAAACTGTGTATATACTGTACAGACACAAAGCATAAGTATCTATTTACAAGCAAAGAAGAAGTGCAAGGATCTCGCCAAACGCCTGTCTGTATTTGGCGCACAAGAGAACCAAGAGAGTTTCAGGTGACGTTGGAAAACAAACTCACTCTTGAATTTTCTTTATTTCAGAGCATATAGGTAAAAGAGAGCATTGGAGTTTTGCCCTCACAAAAAAGTAGGTAGAAGCATGTGTAAATAATCTTCTATTACTTGGTTGACCTTGGCTAGGGGTTAAACAAGGCGAAAGGCTTTGTAAACTAAACACGACAAGAAACTGCCATCATTTACAGGTTAAAGCCCCTCAACAGAATTACAATTTGTGGTTACTTTCTGTTGTCATGGCAACATCCCTGTAAAGGCCAAACCATCAGTTCAAGCAAGTATAATAGAGGAAAACTGTAGTCTTCTTGCTGATTGGTAGAGACAAGGGACACAAAATGAGTTCTCTGGTCAAATAAGCAATTGTAGATTCAGACATCTTCCAATGGCTATGACCGCTCTGTGACTGTGGGAGGGGTTTATCACACATTTGTCTGTGGGGGTTTAGCTACTGGAGGATTTCTGATGGTGTGCAGAGAGGCAGCATTGTTGCAGTGGGGGCTGCTAATTACTAGGATTAATTGATGTTTTGATTTACGTGTAAATAGGGGAAGCTGTCAGTACTTGACACCCAGGGAGAGATGGCATGAAAGTGGATTAGTGTTGTAGGAGCACCCAGGCTATTATTAAGCGGGCAAATTCTCATGTAATGTAATGAGAAGGAGCTTATGCAGGCTAATGCTCATGCTAAAATATTACATCCTTTGTAGCATGCTAAAGTCACTATCCACATCGCTGTTGCCATAGTTACAGAAAGACAGGTATCTGTGGCATTAGCCATGTACGATGTTGCAGAAAATACAATGTGTTGTGTGGGGGGCCTAGAGAAACCTTAAAAGAGTGCTTTTAAAGGAAAAAAAGAAAAATGAGTTGATTTAATTTTGTTGAATAAAGACTACTGCAGGGCTATAAGCACCTGTGTACACACCCACAGCCCCTGCAGAGCAAACCATTGCTGGGGGACCCCTGGAGTTTTAAAGCAATGCAGTTTTTGAAATACATAATTACATTTGTCTATGCACACATGTTTTACCCTGCACAAAAGCAGCATTTATGCTGCAAATATATTATGTTTAAACAGACACATAAACAATGCAGCTGAAATATATTTATATGTATTAACAATCACGGAAAACACAAATTATCTGATGCACAGCAGACTGAAAATAAGACTGATTGTCGTTGAGTTTCATTCCGCAGAATTGCTTCCATCTCATTAACATTACAGTCAAATGTTATAATTACACAACATATATTACAAAGATTTGCATTACGCCACTGACTAATTCAGGCGATGTCACACGTGCCTTCTTTTTATAAACAAGCCCAGCAGAGAACAAAACTATAATCACTTAAAGCTAGTGACAAGCATCTACTATTACTACTAACACCCATGCTGAGTTAAATAAATGTTTTTAACCTTCCGGTAGTAATTGTTAAACAGTTATTTATCTTTTTGCCTTAAACTTTAGGGCAGTTGAGTGAAAAACAAAGCAGTGGAGGAAGTGAGAGGGATTGTGGGATTTGTACCCATGAGCATAATAACTCCTGCGTTTCCCAGCGCATGTGCATCATGCCTCTGACACCTACCAGTAATGCTTCGAGATATTGTTACATTGTATAAACAGCAGAAACATCTGTTTTTCACTGCCCGACTGAGCGCTAACAAACAGCAGAACAAAAAGGGATTATGCTGAGGAAGGAAACTGCCTTAAGTATGCTAAAAGAGACAATGAAATGTAATGAAGGGCAAAATTGGAAGATGATGGAACGCTTGCTGTGCTATCCCAAGTGAACAAAGTAAAGACTTAAATCAGCCATAAACAATGATGTTTTTCCAACAGATTCAGATTGATTTAATAAATCCATGAATTTCAATTATTCTAAAACAGGTGTAGCAAGGCTGTGGATTTTAATTGGTAACATACGATTGGTAATTAAATTTTTTTATTGATTTTAACCCTTTTATTTCAACTTTCTGTAACCTAATGTAGTCAGGTTGATTCGGTCATGTTAAAATACATTTTTCACTAAATAAAATCACATAATAAACACACATATTTACACTGTAGACAGGGCCCAGAATGTAAATAGGGGCTAAAGTTAAAAGGAAAATGCTCTGTTCCTCTGTTGTGGGTTTTTTTTTGTAGGGAGGGGGTGCCTCTGTTAGATTCAGACGTAGCCATGAAACAACAATGGCTGACCCCTGTGCTCTTCCACATCCTGGCTGAGACTTACGCATTGGGCCTTCATCACAAACAATATAGGATGTTTCATAGGGGTAATTGGTACTCAGGTATGGGGCTTTCTATAAAAATGTGTGGGGGTGGGAGTTGTCTTGCTACATGTGACATGTTTTTAGGGCCCCACATTCCTGGTCAGTAATCTTGCTTAAAAAAAAAATTACCATTTTTTTTGTTTTCAAATTAGGAAAGTGTGCCCTTGAGCATCTTTTGTACAGTGTAATCAATAGGAAGGGCCTAAGGACCCAATCATTTTTGTGGATTTACACTTCTTTGTTTCATGGATATATATCAATTCACCACACAAATAGTAGTAAAATATTTAAACTAAGGGTATTTTCAAATGCAAAAAGAAAAAAAAATTAAAGGAGCTCTCCTTGACAACAGCGGGTGTCATAACATTTAAAAAAACAGGAACATTTACACAGGCCTACCGAGGGCCGCCCATATTATTTGATTTGTCTAAACTGTGGCTATAACAACAGCATTCTGGCAATTATCTGTGTTTTCTATCTCTTTCTCTTTTAATATAGCTCACAGTCATCATTCACCAGATACACACAGATGCACAAGAAACTATATATACTAACATATATACTATAAAATAATTATATATACTTATGCAAAACTACTACAAAAAATGTACTTGTGTGTTAATTGAACTTTGGGCTTCTAGGACAACTAGCTGGCTCAGCATTTATATATAGTATATGTAACTGATACCGTTTCTAAACAATGCTTCCTGCTATTAAAAAAACAGAAATGGTCTGAGCAGGTCTTGTCCAGATTAAGAGATGCTGCTGACTACGACCTACGGTAGATTTATTTCCTGTTCCCAATGCGACTTAATCTCAAGACTTCAATTTCCAACAAATACTGTCTTCAACCATGATAAAGTGGCAGGAGAGCTAAACAGAAGCTTTGCGCTCTCTCTCTCCCCAAGAGTGAAACGCAATATGTCCTTAAAATGTGATATTGTGAGAAAGGCTCAAATAAAAAAAAGGGATGCCCTGGCATCAGCATATTTGTCTGTGATTGGGTGAGGAAGGAAAGGGAGGGAGAGGAGGAGGAGAAAACAATTTCATGATTCTCAGGTTTATATCTGTAAGACCTTAAGATTGATGTTAATGGCTGAGAGCGCCGCGACTTCATAGCAGGCTGCGCCAAGCAAACCCTGGGAGAATTACTTCAGAAAGAGAGACAGGAATTCTAATTCCATTTATGAGTAAAGAGGATGTGTCCATAAGGCACATTAGTCATATTAGTGTCATATCTAGATTATTACAGAACCCTGGCAGGCTTAATGAATTTTGAATTTCTGCATAGAACATGAGTTTATTTCTGCCCTTCAGAGTAAAATATCTCAACAATATGAGCATATCCGTATCAATGCTTTATTAGTGCTGTATTGGTTAATTGACAGTGCAATGTTTGCCAACCGACCTGTAAATAAATATACACACATACAGTAGAAGATACTTTTCAGCATTGTTGTTTATTTACATGATTTTACTTCTATGTTGACCATTCAACAAATTCTCTTAAAGTTGCACAGAAGTTAAGTCACTATTCATCAATCTGGAGGTGTGACTGTAATAACAGACAGTGGGACTTTATTAACCCCAAAGATGTGAATGTGGAGAGGCCACAGGTAGTGTCACATCTTATACTTGATAATTGTTTGACTGACCTTTAGTGAAAATCGTGACTAGCCCAAGGTCAACTCTATTTCTTGTTTTTATCTTGAGGTCAGGGCTAGGTCAAGAATATGGTCCAAAAACACCAACACCAGAACAACATTGTGTGTTTGTTGTGATTGTGTGTGTTAAAAAAAAACTTCAGAATTTGAACAGGCAAACCTGATGCTGCCATACTGCTGAGGTACTGCAGTAGACTGAGGTCATTTGATCTCCATTTCATTGTGTGTTTGTAAAGCGATCTATTGCTATGCTTTGAAGGGAAAACAGACTATCAACATCTCACATGCCTTTAATCCGAGACTGGAGAATCCATTGTCGTCTCAGCAGAATTTCCCACTGAGACAGCTGCTTAAAGTCCAGTTGATAAACTCCTTAGATCAATAGTATAATAGCTGCAGAAAGAGCCTGGATCATAAACTATTTATTTGCACCCCCTCACCCTGGCAAGGCCGAAGCTGTTTGGCTGTAAGGAGAGTGACACTGCTGAAAAAGTTTGTGAATCTCGGTTTTTCTTTCACTTGATTTTACTCACAAGGACAGACAGAGATGCTTTTGACGTATTAAGGGGTTCTGCTTTGATATGTCAAATGAATGTACTGCCTGCTATAGCCAAAAGGAAGGGCCCTTAAAGACCTTTCAGTCCGTTAGAGACTGAATAACGGCCAGACACGTTGGTGGTGTAATTAGAATATTTTTCAGCTCAAAACAGACAGAACTTTTCTCACACATGAATGTAATTCTGCAGCAGTACCACTAACTAACAACAGGAGGAGGTGTGGAGATAGAAGAGAGTATGAGAAACCAGAGCTGTGAGGAATGAAGAAGACAAAGAGGAAATGGAAAGATCAAACAACAAATGAAGAAACAAATTGTCGCAATTAAAGTCAAGGTACATGTGACTACAGGAGAAGTTTACTCTGATTAGGAGTGAGGAGAAGATGAGGCCGGTATGAAAAGGGTCAGAGGAGGCTTTGCCTGGAAACGTTTTGGGAAACAGAGAAATAGCATGCGAGGAGAATGAAGAGAAAAACTGAAAGTGCAGAGGAAGATAAAATGTTTCATAAAAGGTAGGGGTGGATATTAAATGAATATTAAATTAGCCTTGCATATCAACCCATGGCTGCTGCAAAAATGGCCATGCTGCATATCAGAGGGATTCAATTACAGTTACATAATCGCCTGTAATTCCCTCTACACTGAGCAAGACAGACAGAGCAGCTACCTGCCCTCGCTCCCTCTCTCTTTTTCATTTTCTGCCTATGAATGTCTTGAAGAATTTATTGAGGAGCATCTGGATGTGCATTTCACACAAAAAAACAGGTCCAGATGTTCCTGAATAAATTCTACATGGTATTTTACACTACCCTCGATGACTGCAAATCTTCATAGATATTCACTGCATAGCCTCTCTTCATTCCCCATGGATCCACAGCCCTCATGCCTCCTTTCATTCTGTCCTTCCATTATCTCAGTGTGCTTTCTCTGTTCTCAATCCGCTATGAAAAGAAAGCCTCATGTTTATCACTGCAGCACCTGACACCATAACCTCCCCTTGTCTCACTTCCTACCAAGACAATTCACTTATATTTCCCACACTTCTAAAGAGCGTTTCAGAATTGGAAAGGATTCTGGAATCACTTCTCTTTCATGTCATGAGTGTAAATGTGAACTGAATTTGCCACGCCCACAGGATGATGAATGAGAATGACAGTAAGGAAATTTACTGTATTGCAATTGAAATAAGAATATCACACATAATATCATGTATTGTGACTATATATGCTGATTTATTTGAAGATACGTAGAAAACATTTGGCTGATAGACATATACATGTAAAAAAATTCAATTAAAGCGACGTTTAAGTTAACAAAACAATTCCTCCAATCAATTCGGAAAGGTGCACAACCCTGAAGTGTTTCACAGAAAACAGATTTGTTTAAAAAAATGCCTTTGCCAGCCATGGTTTGTCTTTTCATTTCAAACAACATGTCTTTAGAACACACATCTAAACATCTTACCTGGCAGACATTTCAATAAAATGAAAAACTCAGCTCAGATTACATAACTAAGGAAAGGAGAGGCTGATTGTCATCTGTGGGCTGTCTAGGTGCAATGTCAGAGATAAAGAAAGAAAGAGACAGAAAGAGAGCTATCTATACATTTGTATTAGGTATGTTAGGTAAAGGCAGACACTGTTACGTCAAATGCATTGCATTGTGTTCTAAGTATACATTTTATCTGCTCATGCATTCTCTGGAAATAGAACCCCGGATCTCGGCATTGCTAAAGCCATATTCATTCAGTTTCAGCTACAGGAATTTTGGCCAAAGATACAATGGAAAGGCCAGAAAAGGAGATGCCAACCTGACAGCGCTATTTATTCGAGACGCCAATCCAGAATGTGACACAGCCTAGTTCAGAACAGCAAAGCAAAGCTTGAGACAGACTTGAGACACACAGACTATATTTGGCCTCTCTATTAAAAAATAAACAAAAAAAATCACAAACAAACCCACCAATAACAAGCAATCTTTCCTACTGCCCTTCATCATTCTCATCCAATTTCCTCTCATCATTTATTCATTAGCCGTATTTAGGCAGCAAACCCTCATTGGTCGAACAATGGATTATTTATTGAGACGAGGGAACCTTATGGGCCACGGCTTTATTAAACGCATTGCAAGTCAAAATTAACTAGGCTGTAAAATAAAACCAATAACCAAATGGATTAGGGATGAAGTTATTTGGTAGTTGGTGAACTAATGACAGAAAAGAGCCAGGGGTGAGGAGATCTGACAGTTGCTCTGAACACACAAACACACACACACACACACACACACACACACATCTTTTCTCTCGTTTACCGTGTGTCTACTGCTTTGGTTTTACAAACATACCCAGCTTGTGACAAGACTAATTTAAATGCATGTTTTTCTCTGTTCTCACTTTTCCACACATTTCTTATCTTTGAGTTGTATTACATGGTCTTTTGCGGCCAAAATCACAATACACATGATTTTTAAGGCTTGATCTGTCATCTGTAAGAACGTAATAAAAGTCTTATTACTCACCGACCTTGAATTTTTCTTTAGTCTAGACGTTCAAAATACACATGCTAAAATGATTACATGCTCATGGACAAATTCATATTAAATTTAACAAACACTGGCTAATCTCATTATAATTCCTTTATGTGATGGTTAACTAGTTAAGGTCTACATAAATTGTAAATGCTCAAACTTTCATCATATTCTGTATGTCATGCACCTCATAAATTTATATTTACATTTATGCATATATTTACATTTATGAATCTGGTAGACATTTTATCCCATCAGGCTATATAATTTATCAGTATGTGTGTTCCTTGGGAATTGAACCCAAGACCTTTGCCCTGCTAATGCAATGCTATACCAACTGAGCTTCAGGAACACCTAGACAACTTACTCTACGATTAAGACTCTATATTAACCCCCCATTGTATATCATAATTAGTATTCACATTTATAATGTTGGACCATTTTTATTAGCACAATTCATAAAAAAGGAATTATCTACAGAGTCATGAAACGTCCCATCTGTCCTATTACTAGTTGTGATATATGATTATATGATATATGATGTCCACTAAAGTTTAATTAAGAAAAAAGCCCCTTTCATCTTCTGCTTGATAGTCGTATCGGTACAAAGCTGTGACAGTGGTTGCTAAGCAACTGACTGGAGCTGTTGTACCTTGAACAGGGGTATCGAGAAGCTGTGCAATCATTTAAAAGTTAAGACTTCAGGAACTTTGTTCAGCACATCAGGTTCAAAAGAAGTTAGTGACATAACTCTCCTACACCAGAGTGCTGCTTCTCTCCTCACGGGCCTAAAACCAAACACTACTCAGTGAACTTAAGTGTTCTGTGTAGTACACTCAAGCCCAGTGGGCTATAAAACATGATGACACAATACCACTATCAGCAACGGCATACTTATTTACATACTTTGTTATGAGGTCAAAAAGTGTGTTTCACCGTTTGAGGCCAGAATCCTTTCTTTCTCTGTTAAAACTGAAGATATTCAAATAAAAAGTTAGATTTTGCTCAGAGCCAAATTGTGGCTGACGATAACGCGCCATGATTGGTCCAGGGCTTTTTGACTCTCCAGAGCTCTGAAAATAAAGATAGCACAAAGCAGTTCCACTACAGTTCTGGTACGGGAAAGGAAACAAGGTGCTTATAACAGGCGTGAAGGAAATAGGAATTGAAGTGGAGAAGAAGAGAGAGTGTGAGCGAAATATCAAACCCAGAGCTGGAATCTGTGATTCCGGCAAACTACAGCAAATTTTCTCTTTTGATCAGTGCTGGAACAACAGGGAAAGTTTCAGAAAAAGGAGAATATCGAAAAACGTTTGTGTCAAAGCAATCAAATGTATAAAAATGGAGAAAATCTTTTAGACTGAACACACTGACTGAATTTGACGCACCAAATTCAAACCTTGATTGCCACCAGCTCAATATAATGTTGCCATGACAGTGGCAATTTATTTCTAGCATAGTTTCTGAACATCACAGTTCATATCTGTGGGTGGGTTTTTCTGATGTTCCACAGTATATCTGTAAAAAATGATGAATAAAATACACAAACATGCATACCTTCATTTCAATTGATTCATTTTGACAGAATATCACAAAAGCACACGTGAGACTTGCTTTTTGTTAAATCACGGTAATAAACAAAGAGAAAAATAAATGTAATACAATGCATTAGATAAATATATGCCCTGAAACTTATGAGTATGCCTGTAATAGCTGGTACACATCATTGCCTAGTACAAAGACAGGAGAAGCTGCACCTGACAGCCACCGCTATATAATGCCATATAAGCTCACTGCTGTCTGAAACTAATACTGTGAGCTGTGAGTGTTCCTACAGATCGGCCTTTTTCATTACATTAATTCCACCAAATACGCTAGTGACACATAGTATCAGACTCCTGTAAGTCCCTGGAATATAAGACACAAACAATGGTGCATAAATTGGTCTATGAGGTCATAATTACATAGTGCTGTTTGTACGAGAATTAAATATCCTGAGAGGCGTTGAGCAAATTACATGACCACACATCTTTCTAGAAACCTGTGTTGTAGTAATTATGCCTACAGACATCTGTTGTGAAATGGGCTTTTATATTAAGCTATAAAGTATGTTGTGAACCTCATGTACTGTATGTGACTATAAATACTGATACACCATGTAGAGTGCAAGAGAGAACAGAGAGAAAACGAGAGAGAAAGAGAGAAAGTTAATGTACTGTACCAGGGGCCTTTTGTCTTTTGTTAAATGATGGTCACAATAAGCTTCAAATAGTTTGACCATGCCTACATTTATTTCTTATATCGTTTTATTATTATTTATTACTGCTGTACTGTAGATTATCTTCCCCCAGACCCAGAAACAGAGCCAATAGTTAAAGAAACACCCTCAAACAGTACAGTATGAGCATATAAAGGTTAACGCTCTAGTCATTGGTGTTTAGACACATAAGTCAATAGCCCAGGATGGTGGCAGTATTATGTGATGTCCCTCAAAGACATTCGGTTCACACAGATTTATTAGGCACACTGCAGCCCATTCACTTTACCCCACACCACATTGATCTGCCCTTTTACATCTCCATAAGCCTCCATGCTGTGCACTAATAGGAGGTAATAAAGTTACTTTGTCACCATAGTAAAACCTTCAGTCTTTGCTCTCCAGTGTCCTACACAATGAACACAAACAAACCCATCTTGACTGCTCTTTACAGCTTTCTAAGTGGTGTTTTAGTCCAATAAAGCACTCTGGAAAACTTCAGAACATATAAACACTTAAAATGATGCTGGGGTGCACATTATTGATTTTTCCTTAAGGATGTTTGTTATACAAGGACGGTACCTGCAAGTATGTATAATAAGTTGCCAAAGTAACATAAAAAACGTCCTTCAATGTAAGTTTACTGTGGAAGATTTTCATGTTTTATCGTCCACCAAATGGAAGTCTAATTGTTTTGAAAGGTATTGTAGGAGCAAACCTCTCACATAATCTAAACTATCCTTCATGTTCATGTATGAACGAATAAATAACCCAATTGTACCCAATTGGGTTATTAATTCCCAATAACCCAATTGTTCAATAATAACCCAATTATAGATGCCTTGGCAGTATTGAAAAGCAGCTCCACAAAATAACTAATGTACATGTAATTAGTATAAATGACTACTGTACCTTTGTATATATACAAAGTAACAAAAACTGTTACTGTACAAAACTGTCTGTAGACTGTATTTCCTAGTACATGCATTTGTATTAAATTCACAATTTATTTATTTAGGCATTTTTATTGGTTTACATTTTGTTTGTATGGTGGAATTTTACCCTGTAGCTAATGTTTATCAACTGGTATACCACACTGGTTGAGCTTCATCTGGTAATATTTAAATGAACTGACTTTATGCAAATATACAATTTTATTTAATATTTCTGAACTTAATTCGAGCAATTTTAAGGTTACATGCATGTTGCCACTTTTTATGCAAGATCTTGGAAGATGAGCACTTGGCATGAAAATCTTTATCATTGACAAAGCCTTCATATTTCCTGTATACAATAAAATTCCATCTGTACTAAAACCTAATGGTTTTATAATTATATCAGGATTGGTTGTGTTACATTAGCGCAGTGCGGGAAGAGAGATATAAGAGCTTTCAATTCCTGTACACTGAGCTTAAAATTCCTTAGAGGACTGAATGATTGAAATTCTTTGGTTTACTTTGGAAATTACTTTGGAATTTCTTTGGAAATTCTTTACTGTAGAAAACGTAAGCGTGCAGGTGTCCTTACTTTGCAAAATTTAGTTTGATGATGTAACTCAATATTGTCAGGTTGGTTTTGTCATATTAAACTTGAATGTTTGATTTGAACAAAAAATTGTAACTAGGAATTAAAATGAATAAATGCTGTACATATGAAAATACTTGTTTTAAGTTAGTGTTTACATTAACTACTGTTAAGTAAGTACAGAATCTTTCTGTATGTGTAACAAGACATTTTTACAGTGTACCATAGACTAAACACTGTACTGCTTTCCTCTTCCACATGTACAGACATGTAATTTTCCCAGTTTTTGTACAAGTTATATTTATTAATGCTATATTTGTATCTGTACTGCATGTGCAGGTATTTAGTGCTGTTAGTTGTTCTTAACAACTTCATGAACCCAGTTAGACAAACAATTTAGACAAAAGAAGCACATTTTGTTGTGTTGCATTCAAAGAACTTACTTAAAGACAAAAATCAGACAATTGATCTTCTTTAGGAAACGTTTTTTAAAGTGTATGAAGCAGCTAACCTTATGCAGTTAAGGGATGCATTCATTCAACACAGACAAAAAGTCAAGAGAAGCTGAGATTTTATAACTGGTCTTCATACTGTTTCACTGCTGTGTTCTTAAAAGCACAAACGCATACTGTTGCCACTATGACGCATTTCAGCTATTATTGTCCTTTAAAAGATGAGTGGGTGAGAAAGAAACAGAGAGGCGTAATTAGACACATTTTAAGATCTTCATTTCAAGCTTATTTCTTCAGCGCGGCAAAGGAAAACACATTTCTGCTGTTTCACGTTGTCTTCTCATCGCACCTGTCTCCTAGTTTGTTCACATTAATTTTAGAACTCACCTACAGTAGAAAACCACAGCCTTATGAACCTTGTTAACAACCCAGAGAAGGTACAGAGCAGACTCTTTGAACAAAGACCGGCGACCTTATTTAATCACACCTGGGGTCTGTCTTTCGGGTCACACTGTAGACATCTGTAACCGCATGCTTAACAGGCTGGGAAATCCATCGCAATGGGGCCTGAATTTGTCATGGCTTATATGAAAACAATTGCGATGAAATGAAGCATGTTTCAATGCGAGGTGAAAAACCGTGTGTTTGTTTTCCAGCCGTGTCTGCAGGCTATCACGCCACCCTTTATGGGGTCTTCAAATCTCAGTCTATCCTTTTAGATTCCATTATGTGTGTCTGCTTGGCCTGCAGCTGTGTGGCAATATAACATAGCCCAACCTGCCATGGGAACATGTGCAAGGTTACCAAGTTTTAGCTGCAAGGTTTTTCAAAGCAACTTTCATACCAAACTTTCATTTGGAATCATGCAGCATGTTTACCCTCCAGTGTTACCGGGGAAATAATACCGTTTATTTCCTGTGCATGGAGGGACCTTAATTGTTTTTTTACTTTATTTTTGCCTCCAGGAAATGGTTGAAACACAAACAATTTTTTTACTTTATGGTGTTCTATGTGTATGTATGTGTTGTTTGTGTGTTTGAGCCCTGCAGAGGATTGTATTAAGTTATATATGTTATATGAATATTATGAGAAAATGGGGGCCATGACGTCCATCCAAAAACATCAAAATCATAATAAGCACATAAAGTGTGAGGAATAAAAGCAAGTTTGTGTGTTACAAAGACTCGCATCAATAAACACAGTACAGTCAAGCAAAATCAAACACAAGAATCTGTAATATTATAGAGCAATGCTACAGCATGGCATCAGTACTGTATATAACACGCATAGTAGGCACATAAATCTGCTTTATTTGCTAGTTTTAAACTGTTTAAAACTGGGAATAAACAAAGGAGATTAAAAAAAACAATTATCTAAATGTAAAATGAAATCAAAATTACAAAGTACAAGCACATTGTCCATGTTAGGCCAGGAAGTCCATGCTAATTTGAGTGTATACCAAATACTAAGAAATATTTAGCATGTAAAAATAAACATTTCACATGCTAATAATTTGTAACTAATAAAATAAATGTATTGCATTAGAAAAATGCAGAAGCTTTTTAAGTAGGTGGTCTCAGATGTTGGTCTTTATATGCAAACTATATGGATTTTTTTTAACCATTACCTAATAAAAAAAGGTCTCTTTATAAGTTTTTTGCAAGTTCTTTTTGCAATCTTTTCATTGCTACGGCAACAGGTCAATTGCATTTAGCAGAAAAATGTTTAAAACGTATAGCATTGGAAACAGGAGTCATTAAGCGTTGAGGGAACAGTCTGAATTGGATGAATACAGTTGGTGTAGGTCCGAACAGAGCGGTTCTGTGAATCAGCCTCATGAATAAGGTTGATGTCCTGTCGTGCTGGTGAATAGAGAGGTTTTGTGGTGTGGTTCAGTGATGGATGCCAAGGCTAGAGGCGTGACATCCTTGCCATTACTCACAAGCAATGAATTCCTGGATTTGAGTTCAGACAGAAAAGATCCTGGACTACATCACAAGCTCTTCAGTGTGCAATAAAGCAGATGTCTCACTAAAACAAAATGAAAAAGAATGACACAATTGCACCCATGTCTCTATATAAAGATATTATGCGTCTGTATTGGCCTTTGCCAGCTCCAATTTAGTTGCTGTTTGATCACGGCTCTGGCTGTATTCCAGGTGAATTAGGTTTCAATAATTATAGGCAAACACTTTCAATTCCAGTTCACCAAGAAGAGAGTGAGAAGGTGATTTCAATATACAGAAAGCTGTAATGCATTTATTTTATATACAGGAGCAATAGATGGGGCTATTGTGTCATACTCACTGACATCAGCTCTGCCAGGTTGGGAATCTTGGCAATTGCCATCAGACTTCGCTTGAGGGTTCCATTTACTATTGTGAACTTTCCAGGTTCACAAAATTGTCCCACCCACTGCATGAGATCTTGGTGACCAGCTCAGTTTCTCACTTTGACGTGCCATTATTAAGTGAAACGCGAACAGAATAGGAGCTCACAGTGCTGATGGTTTCACACATCATGCAGATTTGCAAAGGGCAGGGCTTTAATCATTAGAGTCATGAGGTGGGAAGCAATGAAACGTGATGGATTTCATTTTAAAGGGCTTCCAATTAGAGTCAGTTGAAGTTTCTTCAATGCCATACAGGTTCTCTTCCAATAAATCATTTTAATACATAAACATTCAACAATGCATCTTCATGCAATGTCATTGGTCTGAGATTATGTGTTTCGTAAGCTTGATATAATGCATGAAAGGTCAAGTGCTTTTGCTACTTTGCACGTTCACAATTCATGTACTACGGCACTTTAGACGCATTATAAAATGCGATATCACAGCATAGTATTAATATGTATACATGCACGCAGCAGTGAAAATGCTGTAGGATATTGCACATCAGGGGAGCAAAAACAAACCTGACAACAAACATCAGTATAAACAAAAGTTTTAAAAAAGATTTAAAAGCTGTTTTGGAAAACCGCAAATAAAGTGTCTGTACTGTCTGACAGATGTCACTAAAACAAGCGTCCTGAGAAATCACACCTGTCTCCGCGAGAGATACGGGCTCTGTATAAAAGAGTTGGGAAAGCAGCTGCTTTATTTTGTTTTAGCTAATTAGAAAATTAGCCAATCAGAAAGGCTCTGTCTGTCGATCACTGGTCAGTCAGGTTTGCTGACATGTCTTTGAAGCGTGGCGTTTCATAGAGACCGCGTGTGATTGAATCAACATGCGTGTTAATCAACATACCACAGGTTAACAGCTATAATCGCTTAAAGTTAGCTTTGAAAAATAGTTTAAACAGTAAATGTTTATAAATGAAATTTGTAAATGACAGAGGTTTTCTAATAATCAGTGTGTTATTGTAGTAGTAAACAAAGTATTCAAAACTATTTAAAAAATCGTTTTGACATTGAAAAGTTTAGAAGTGTCACTATCAACCCTCTTGTAGAACGAGCACCACCAAATGTCTGTATGGCTGTGAACGCTTGTGTATACTTGTTCTCAACAAGCTAAATGATAGGTTCAGGGTAAAATGAGCAAATAAACAAACAACTCGGCACAAGGTACCTTGGCAACAGCTCACTGAATCATTAAGAGATGCTGATACAACGAGAGGTGTCGAGGAGAGAGACAAACACCTGCATGGGGGATTTTCAAAACTTCTAAACTGTGAACACTAAACGGTTGACAAGATGAGAATTACTAACGCAAAATATTTCTAAACCCAACACTTACATGGGCTGCAACGTCTCCAAATTCTCCTATTACTTTTCTGTCACTACTGTGCTAATACTGTGCTAGGCAGATGAACACACATAAAACCAACACTTTATAAAAAGTAAACAAACAATTAACTTAAATTTAAAGAACATAAAAAAACAAAAGGTAAAACTTTGTTATTGGTAATTGGTGTTTACAAAAGAAAACACATTTACAGCTGCAGAACCAAACCACAAAAAAACATCTGCTTAGCAAGCAGTAGCTCAGTTGCCAGTAGGATGCAGAATAACAATTATATCATCAAAGTGAGACACGCTGACAGACCTATATGGTCTAAGAACAAGATGAATACACCTTCCAAGGCAAGAGGACAGGATAGGTAGATGCAGAATGCCCTCTAGACTCCAAAAATCAATACAGTTCTTGTGCTCTGAACTATAAATAGATTGACAGATAGATACTAGCAGAGACAGACATGACTCACCTTTCAATGGCATGGTACTCCAATAAAATCAGAACTCAAATGAATACATACGTCACCGTATTTGCCCCGAGGTTAGCCGTGCAAACTATCCTAGCTCTTACTCCTTCACTTTTTTATGATTTCACTCTTTTGTGCATCGCTGCATTGGCGAGACCTGTCTTTCACCCCAGTTTATAATACCACAGTCTGAAGGTTTGATAAAACACACATATGCTTTGACTGCCTATGGAAGCTTGCCCAGATTTTTTAATTATCTTTTCATTTGCTCTGGTTTGGTTATTTATAGAAGAAAATCACTGTGCCTTCGCATGCTTCTACATAAACGTAATAAGAATGTTAGGCAAAAGAAGGGTTCATTTGCATGCATTTGCATGGCATTAGCACATCAAACTTCTTCACTTAAAATCAATGCGCTGCTTTGACACTGTAGTTCTCTCTCCCTCATATTCATCAGCTGCTTTGAATGTGTTACTTTGCACATTAACGAAGAGGTTTCTTGTGTTATTTGTGTTCAATACCGCATCCCATCTTCTCTCATTTTGTCTCTGAGTGAAAACAGACAGCAGTAAGTCTACATGTGACTAGAAGGTAAATGCTGCTTGTTTGGAGGATATGCCGGTTCTCAGGTTTCAGTAAATGCCCTTGAAAGAATGTTATTACTGCATATGAGGTAGGAGGGGGGAATTCACCAAGAATGAATTGCCCACTCTGATGGTGCTGTTTATTTCCACACACTCTCTGTGTTATTTGAGAGCCCGATTCACTAAAGGAATTATGCAAATTAGGTAACGCCAAGAACGCTCCAACAAAATTAGTGCTGAACGCCATTTGCACGGCACAATCCCCATCTTGCAGGTTGATTCTGACTGCTTGGTTGTGGGGAATGCGGCAGACTACCTTAATCTGGCAGACTTTCCTGGGAGTGTAACGCATCACTGCACTGTTGCAATCCAGTTATCCAAATAAACTCTATAACATGCTGAAAGTACACTTAACTACGGTGCCACTGGATATCTGTAGTTCTCCATCATTTGCTCACCATTAAACTGCTGCTGTGATCAAAAGAAAATGTACAGAATCCCAAATAAAAGTCTTTGTGCAATAACGTAACAATAACTGTGACAGGAAACAGCACTGACTTTTGCGAATATGACTCAATCGATCATAAACCTAATTTACATAGAATGGTGGCGATGTATTTGCTCTAAAATGAATACAATACCATTGCTTTTGTTTGTTTCCTACAAATAATAAGGATATGTACATTTGTGTATTTAGTTCTGCTCTTAGAGAAAAGCGCAATTGGAACTGCACTGGATGCATGCGTGTTAATTGGAATTTCCCTGCTATTTGTCAAGCATAGCAAGCTAATATAATTGCACAATTATCTTGCTAAACCATATTAATTAGAAATAACAATGAAGTCAACACAAATCAATTGAAACTTCAAGAGGTAAGGAAATTACATTCGTACTGAACTCTTGCCTTGGGTGAGAGTGGGGCGAGATTAACAGACTGATCCTAATCATGACTTAATCAGGGAGAAATGATTCACTAAAGTAGGCTTCAGAGAAGGGCTGGTCCCGATCAAAGCCCCACACCACAGCTCTTTGGCTCTCTCAGTGAGGGGGTAAAAGTTCAGTGAATGGTTGTAAAAGTATGGAAACCCTTTTTGTCAATAATGTGATATCGGTCTCATGCGTCAGATACACATCAGATACAGAGATACAGACATCTACTAACACAATATATTATCAAATCTCTTTGTAATCAACTTAACCTAGAGTCTATGCAGAGAACAGACGCTAATTTTAAGCCCTATGCAATCTTGCATGCTATTATCTCATTGGGAGGCAGGATATGTATGACAGAGGCCTTAAGGCATGCTTGGATTACTGGCATGCTCATGGAATGAGTTGTCATTTTGGAGGACGAAGTGCACAAAGGTTTAGTATGTAATGCTTATCTCTCTCTTTATGTCTTCTTTCTCTCATTTCTACAGTCGTTTGCTGCATGAAACACACACGCTTAAGAAAAATGAATGATTTATCTGTCGGAAAAAAGCAGATTCCGTAAAAGAGCTATAAGACTCAGATTTATCAAGATAAGTGTTTGCTGTTAACTGGCTGTCCTAAAGGAAAATTAAGACCTTGAAAACAAGACTTTATGGGACAAGGCAGTGTTGTTGTTTGTGTTGTTTCACTAGATATTTTATCAGCACTGTATTCAATAGAGTGTGTGGAGGAAATAAAAATATCTAGGCACAGATCAGCACTGTCCCCTACAATACATACACTGGAAATGAAAAATAAATCTGTAAGGAGAAGAAAATCATTTAATATAGGTTTTACATCTGTCTGGCATGCAAAAATCTTCATCTGTTTTGTGTTGATACCGAAAAAGATTTTTCTTGTGTTTTTGCTTGAGTAAGATTTCTGTGTGACATGTGACAAGTGCTTGAAATAAATTGTGAAACTAAATTTACATTCTCATTCACCGGTGTGTGCATCCAGCCTCCTGTACGAGTGATTGAAATTACAAGTGCCTTCAATTTCCAATAATTTCATCCTTGTTAAGATGCTCACCTGCAAGAGCCACAAAATAAGCACTCTGCAAACAGAAGTGCTCATTCAGACTGCCTCTCCTTTCACCCGCCTCTTTTCTTCCTCTACTTCCTTCACCTATCCTTGCAAAACATCTCTTATTCAATCCTCTTTTCAATGCAATTTCAACACTCCTGGATTTCTCATCTTATCTCCTCCACATCACTTGCAGATGCCCATGTCCTTGCCAGAGATCTCCAAACTGCTTCAGAATGGTTCTGTTTTTTGTTTGCCCTCATATATCCCCATTGTTCTCACTTCTGTTTTAAAAGTCTTAAGTATGCTGTCTCTAGATGACTCATTTAGCCAAATTCTAAGATGACATCACCTTTGAATGCACTCAATTAATTGAGATGGCAGAGCAGGTAAGAGAAAAATTAAATATTAACACAATTCAATCAATAATTAAATAGTCAGTTGACTGTTTTATTATATTATATTATATTATATTTATGTATATTAGAGGACAGCACTATTCCTCTTGTGATGCCTGCATGCTCAGTTAACATGTGGAGCTGTAATTGTACAGTTTCTGTCTATGAAGAACACACATAATCTGTCACTTACTGTATTGGATTGTATTGTATGTCTGTTAGGATGGTGCCAAAGAAAGGCAGCTGCCTATGTAAGCAGTTGACAGAGTTGCAGCTGACTAAGTTTTGGAATAAAGCTTGTCTCAAATATTCTTGTGCACTCTATCTCTGTCCCTTCAGCTCTAGGAAGTGCTCTTCAACATGTCTGTGTGAGGAATCATTTACAGAGTCTGATTTTTAACAGAGTCTCTTTTGGAAGCAGAATACATTTCAGACAATCATGTCAGATGCAGACAGACTAAAGATTATAATTGCAGTGTCCTTTTCATGAGCACTTGACATGAAATACTTTTGGGAAGTTCTGTACTGTGACAATCTGCACCCATCTAAGACTGTTTTAACCAGCATTATGCATTTTTTTTAAAATTATTATTCATGCTGCTTTTACAAGCTTATTTTAATTAAAAGACTAGCTAAAATACTTTTAAAGCAACTTTGTAAACCCTATTATTATACAGGTTCAGTCCTTTTCCCATCAGCGCTTTTTTTACACAAAGTGAATGAAATGAACAGTAATATACTGTAAACTCACAAGGGACTGTTTTTTGATAAGCTGTTTTTTCCATTGAGGCTCATTTGGGTTTTGATAGGCTGTTTGATAAAAAAACTAAATGGTGATCAGTTACATCACAAAAACGTATACAATATATAGTATCAATTTATGTAAATTCTGAACATAAAATCATGAGGCCATGGACGTTATGCGTCAGCTACCCACATATCAATGATAACGTTTATAAATAGAGTTTATTGGCAGAGAGGGACACTACAGCCAGAGAACTGGTCACAGATCATTGCTTGACCAGATATGCCAAATGTCCTACATCCTGTTCAAACAGTGACGGAAAACAACATCGTCATAAAACTGGGCAAGAATCTAACTCAGATTTATTTCAGGTTTTTAAAGCAAAGCTCTCCAACACTTTGTCCGTCTGATCTGACCTGCCCGAGCATCAAATTGACTTTGAAGATAGCTTCTCATGGGTGAGGTGCTCTGAACTGGACTGAAGGAAACCCCTTTGTATGCACACAGTTTTACGGTGGCACATATCAGATCACCACTATGTTATTCCATGACATGGGTGGATGAACATCACATGGAAACCCACTGTTGTGCTTCATTCAGCATGGGAAGGTCATGTTGAGCCTGATAAGAGAGGGGCTTTTCTCTGCCTCAGATTTGGCACAGCAATCTTGGCTCATCCACAGTAGCAAAAACTTCAAAGGCAATCCTTATGTGTATCAAAGGGTGTAGAATGTTTAGTGAAAGGAAGTAAAATCAGAGCAAAGCACAGCAAAACATCTGCTGAGGCGACAAGGCTATGAAGTCGACAAAGCCTTTGCTCTAAATGGACAATTCAATGGGGAAACGCAGTACACCTTCAATTCTCAAGGCAGCAGCGGTTGTTGTAGTACATTAGTGTCACAGAGAAAGGACTAATCTTTGTAATGTTTGTATCAGAGGCATGCTAAGCTACTAGAATCTGTGTCCGTTGGGGCTCTGCATCCTAAGCACAGACTAACAGGATTTCTACAATGGCATAAGAGTGAAAACCAAGGACCGTTCCAGTGTTTACAAATAAGTGTTGTACTATCTCTCCTAACACATGTATTAGATAAAGTGG
This sequence comes from Botia almorhae, assembly GCA_036877575.1. Taxonomy (NCBI): domain Eukaryota; kingdom Metazoa; phylum Chordata; class Actinopteri; order Cypriniformes; family Botiidae; genus Botia; species Botia almorhae. The sequence continues at coordinate 20,987 of JAZGTJ010001908.1, forward strand.
CTGCCAGTCTGTAAAAATGGGCTAGTTTTTGATAAACTGGACTAAAGGTTTAGACTAGAGAAAAGTCTTCTATAAATGTCTGATAAGCGCTGACTTGCACCGCTCAGGATCAATGAATTACAAATTGGAAAAGAGAGACAGATAAAGCCTCCATTTCTGTAAAATGTCCTCTCATTGATTCCAAACGCTCTGTATTTGTTTCATATCATGAGTTGTTTTAACCACAAAATCAGCACTGCAAGCATACTTGCAAGAGAATTGTTTCCGTCATTTTCTTTCTGTCTATTCATGAAACAATCTTTGTCTGCCTATTTGACAATAAGTCTGCTTTGCAATGCATTTGTAATCCCTCCCTAGACAAAAATCCATTACAAATGCTCTCGTATATTTGCATCATAGTTCGAGGCTATAAGCCATAACCACAAAATTCACATCCAATTTAAAACTTTAGAATACTACAGTCTATTGAAATACATCTTAAGGCCAGACCGCGCACCCTCTGCAGTGTGTAAGTGCCACAATCAGCTGCAAGCATATTTGTATGGGGCTCTCCTAAGGTTTTAACTCTTGTTTCGGCCCCAAGTGGCGACACACTGACAGGTGGGATTGGTGCAGTGCAGGGCTGACTGGTCAGTGCTAACTAGAGACAAGTCCTTACACGCTACCCAGCAGAGAAACTAAAAGCAAACCAATGTCAGACGAAAGCTTGTATACAGTATTTACAGTACTTATTTAAGGCTTTCATACACAAGCCTGGCTGACAACATACAACACTACAGGGGTTACAAGCTTTAGCCACATGAAAAATATATTTGTAAAAAATCTGTATTGCTATATTTTAAAGTTGTTTTGAACCGTTAGCAAGTGTACAGTACCTCACACATGGTTGTGTTTAAATTTCACAGATATCAGAGTGATGGTTCAGGTAAGAAGGATTTTTCAGGTTTTTTAAGAGGTGGTAGAATGAGAAGACAGTGAATCATAAGACCATTTCCCCCAGGAAGAGAAATGAAAGCAATAGAAGGGATTCAGCTCAGACAGAATGGCTTTCCACTTTCACTGATGCCCTGGAAGGAACTGTAAGCTGGATTTGATAGAAAAAGAAAAGTGGGTGGAGCCATTTACAAGACAATCAAAATAATTGAAAAAAAAAACAAGAAAAAAATGATATAGTTTCTCTATGTAGATTATTTAATGAAACATATTCTTTTACAAACACTAATCTCATACGCATTGCCAAATGCCTACACAGAGCCCCAAGTTACTAAAGTTTTGAATGAGTCAATTCATTTCATGAGCTATGTGAGATCAGACTCAATCTGAAGTCCTAACATCCTTCTGTTTCGTGTTGTTCCTGCAGATTCTGTACATGAGTCTCTGCTTATAATGCAGCTCCAGTAAGAACTCATTGCTATATAAATCTAGGTCAACAGACGCAAAGGGATTCTTTGATATGGTACAGCTAAGAAAACAGGGTTCTATTTTCATCATGCCTCTTGCACTAACGCATAACGTTACTTTAAATACTTGTAGCTTTGCATCTGCTAAACTCTGGCTAACCCCTGTTTTCCTATAATTAGCGAGGCTAAATAAAGAAACATTTTAAAGAAACATGATGTACGCAAAGTCTAAATTTAAGTTTGTGGCACACTGGGCAAAGGCAAGAGAATTGAAAATTCATTTGCCAAGAAAAAAAAAACATCAGCCAAAATGACTGTATTTCACATTGTTTTTTAAGTATGTGTATGACAAGGGAATTATTTAGCTTTCCCCCCCTGTATTCACCCCGGTGCAGGTCATTGTACATCATACAGTCAGTCTCTGCATCCTGGTAAAACTGCACCAACTAGCAATTGTTTTATTTGTCAAAATAATTTGTTAAGTGTTAATTATGGACACTGGTTGGATGTCAGAACGGTTGCATCAAGGGCACACAGTCGTTGGAGCACAGTACTTAGCCTGGTTATTTTAGACAGCGATAATATGCCCATATCAGTGAGTTTTAGGTTAAATACAGTGATCCTCTTACAGTGATAGCACTTCAGCTAATTGGTGAGTGCAAGAGATGAGCTTAATGATAAAGTGATTGTCTGTGCATGTAAGACTGTCCTGGAATAAACCAAAGAGGCAGTCGGGTGCAGACAGCCTTTATTTAAATCTAAAAAGGTCAAGACATACTACTTACTAAATGTCTTATATTCTAAAAATGTACTTAACACTTACCACTGAATTGTTTTGTATATGATATGATGTGATATATTGTTATATCGTTATATGGAAAACACTTGTGTACTTAACTGTCTTTTATGAGGCACTGAACTACACATTCCATTAGAATGACGATGAAGGGAGATTTGCAGATTAATACAGTATCAAAAATTATTAAAATACATATATTAAAAAAATCAATTTCACTGTGAAGAAAATAAATGGGACTTTTACCTCCAGAACCCCATTGTTGTGCTTATTAAACCTCATAGACTCAAGTCAATACACAAATATTCACTTCCTGTTTCTCATGTTTTTGAAGTGATGCACTGGCCAAGTATGGTGACCCACACTCAGAATTTGTCATCAATACTTAATCCACCCAGTTAGTGCACACACATTGGAGTAATGAGTTGTAAACACACACACACACTGAACCCATGGAACAATCAGGGGAAGCGTTCCTTACTTAAGGGCACCTCAGTTGTTACCTGAGGTGGAACCAACCGGCAACCTTCTGGTTTCAAGTACTCTCCAACTCTCCAAACAGTAGGCCACACCTGTCCGTCAAGGGTAAAAGCCCAGTTCTATATAATGATATCTCCATTTCTGCATGTAAACTCTTACATGTAATGGTAACTAAGCATAGCAATTAGTACAGCATTTAGTACATGTGCTTTAAGTAGTTGATTATTATGGCATTAGTCTAAAAAGCTTACTTCTCTGCAACACTTAATTTATTAATATCTTTTAGAGTGTCTTTGTATAGAATTTTAAAATAACTATAGAATTCCATATAGTCTTTATAATTTAGTTTCTATAATATCCTCACTCACTGACAAAGACGCACAGAATCAAGGCTCCAGTGAATTGATCTTTTAAAACTGTCACCACTGTGATATGAGTAGCAGACAGATGTATGGATGTCCTTGACTTTAGGCTGGAAGGGGAGAATGTTCTGGGAATTAATCAGCACCAAAGCATTTGAACTAGCTAAGCAACAGTCAAATAAATGGGCCACCTAAAACAACATTTCCAATTACCACTGATTAAAATAAGCACACTTGGCTGCTGCTCTTTCTTGGCTGTTGGCTTTTAAACATGTGATTTGTGTCTGTGTTCCATTAGGGAAATGAGGAAAAGCTTGCTCATGCAAAACCTATGGCAGTGAACCCTGACACTCAGAAAATCTTACAGGAAATGGCGCTCACACTTTGCGCAAACATGTCAGTGTCAGAAAACCTCTTCCTCCATTTTGTGAATCGTTATTTTCAACCTTGAAAAAATCCCACAAAGGCGAAACATGCCTCTGATGAACTTCTGCAAAGTGCCACTTTTAATTAGCAGAGAAGGGACCTTAGACAGCTTTCTGGCTATGACAGAGCTGTCATCGTTAGCATGACTAAGAGCTTCATGCATTGGTAAGAATTCCGGAGAGGGGAGGGGTAGAGCATGAGACCCGAGAGAAGAAAAAGGGAGAGGAGCAAGAGAGAAACTGTTGAAAACAAAGCTAGAGAGAGAGAGAGAGAGTGGAAGAGAGAGAAAGAGAGAGAGATTGACTGGCAGATTGTTCTAGAAGAATCATTCTCTCAGAAAATGGGACATGGAATTGTCATCAATCTGAAACCATAGAACCTTCCATCCATAGTGATTCCATTTCTTTCTTGAGCGAACAGCAATCGTACCCTTTTCCTCCCTCACAGACACAGGAAGTGAAGTCATACCTGCAGTGTTTGTGCGGTCCACTCAGGGTCTCGATGACAAAGCACTCGCCTTCATTCAGGCAATAGGCCAGATCCTTCTCCTGACACGGCTTGAAATGCTCCGATTTCAAGGGCGGAAGAGTCGGAGATGCTGAAGGGCAGAGAAGAAAAGAGAGAAGAATTATGCCAGGAAAAAGATAAAGGGGCACATAGGTCAGTCAGATAAGAAGAAAGGTGAGGTTAGAGAGACAGACAGACAAAACAAGTGAATAGATGGCATAATGTGGAGAACAGTGCCACATATTTGTTGCTATTAATTAAACGTTTAAATACTAGCATAAAAATGTTCTGCATTCAATTACATTTATTCTTACCTGACACTTTCTTACAACTACACAATAATATACTCTTTATAATTATATAAGCAAATATATATTCATAATAAAAACGAATTTTTATCTTACTAGTTTACTAGAGGTCATAAAATGCACATCTTCTACCAGCCTTCCATTGAATTACACCATTTTATTAAGCATTCTGACAAGAGTGAGTAGATGAACCTTTTTTGAAGTATTTCATCACTATAAAATCATTAAATCAATACCTTTCAACATTTTCCTTTCCACTTCATTAATAATCTGAAAGATCTCCACAGATAGTCACCAAAAACACTAAACCTCATTTTGAAGCAACATCAAAGAGGATAACCACCTCATATCTCATCCGTACCTCTCTTAAAAAAGCAACCCAATGCCTTTTTACTCCAGACAGTGTGCTAGTCAGGGAGGGGCCTGTTGTATAGTGTGCATGAGGCTAATGCTACCAGCAGCATGTTTGGTTTGCTGCTGATCCATTACTAAGAGATGACAGATGACAGAATTAAGCAATCTGTCTTTCTCTCTCTCTCTCCATTTCTGGCTTGAGAGGATTAATAAAGGAGGCAGTCCACTGTTTTGGTAAAAGACTCCATTGTGATTAATGGTGCTAAGTTCACTTTGGTGGAGGTTTTCCAAAGCAGGTATAATAATGTGACATTGCACTTATTACAGTCCTCAGGATGTGTAAAAGCTCACCTGCTGGAAATAAGTAGATAGAACTGATGATATGACCTAAGAGACTTTGATTGACGTTAGTATTTAGAACAGACCTAACATGGAGAACCTCAGCTTGGTTACCATGGATACAGACCATAAAATAAAATAAGGAAGACAGTATGACTGGGTGAAAGAAGGTCGTTATATGACGAACAAACATGATTGTTGAAAAAGTAAAGAATAGAGTCAATTAGATAGACATCATTTTCTTCCTGGAACATTGGAACTTTTCTTTGCACAGACATTCCGTTGCCTTTTACATAGATTATAGATTACAGCTGTTTATTAACACCTGTGAGGTTATAAATCTTCCTGTGAGGTTAGAGATGCAAAAGTTCCCTGAGAAATCCTTTATCTGTCTTCCTAACTACTATTAAAACAAGTTATTTTCATTAAATGAGAATTTCAGTTATCAATTATCTGAAAGTTTTTTCCATTGATTATATCTGAAAATGTACCTTTGTAATTGTCAATGAGAACATTTCCTTTTATATATAAAAATTAAGGCAGCATTTTTGTATGATTTTCCCCCGCAGTGGCTAATAACAATGTTAGCGTGTCAGCTGTGGGTGATATCATATTTGCTCTCATTAATTTTACAATATCCACCAGGCCCTCTATGGCTAATCTGACAGGCAACCAGGTGATAGAACGGCCCCAAGGAGGACCTTGGGTTCGTAATAAAGAAAACTAAATGTTTTAAATAAAAAGTCCATTCATTCTGCAATAATCACATCTGGGTTCATTGCCAGATCTTATGACAAATCGCTGTCTAAATCAAAGCAGATGTTTTGTGTTCAGCAGCAAAATGAATGAGATCTTCATTACTCATCACTTATTAGAACAGGATGTTATTGATAACAACTCAGTAGCCAGTCAACTTTATTACCTTCTTTGCTATTCACTGGGGCTAGTTTCCTATAGCATGTCAATTTCCACTGTCAGTGAGTGAGATAGGGTCAACAGTTTGGGAGATTGGAGACCCACCCAGACCCTGACATCTCCTTTGTCTTAGTTTGTTTGTAGTTTGTAGGGTGTTAAGGGATGGGATTCCCCAGGGCCAAGAACTGATGCCATCTCTGAGATGTGACATTCCCTGAGTGCCTGCCGGCTTGACATACAGTGAAGGTCACAGATAATCGATTAGCTCAGAAACAGCAATACAGAGAATACTCTGAGGGGACGGAGAGACCCTTTCAGAGTTAGCGGATGATTTATGCATCTGACTGAAATGTTACCTTTAGTAAAACAAGCTCAGATCTAAGCAGAATGGAAGCTTGAAGTGTTTGTTTGTTTAATGGGGTTCAGGCTGCATTGTTTCTTGGTTAACACTATAAAGGATGATGTGATTGGTGTCACATGACTTTTTTTAAAGGCACAGACCCCACATTATGTTTGAGAAACTATTCAGCAGAAGCTTTTACTTCTTTCTTTCTTTCTAAACAAGGTTGTAACAATTTAGTTTATCACAAAGACTTTTTACCATTATTTACCAAAATCTCTATTTACCAAAATATTTTTACCATTATTTACCAAAATCTCTATTGAAAAACATTTGGACAACAATCTTTCTACAATATGTCAGGAAGACAAGAAAGGAAAGTATTTAAGTAAAGGCTCAATTTTTTTTTAGGGTCAGGGTTTGAAATCAGCTATTTTGTAAACATCCTGATTGTTTGTGGAACTGTCCAGTACTTTGTAGCTTTTTGCTGAGCTATTGTGTCTCTGTTCTGTGACATTAAACAAGTCAACAAAACAGCCGCTTATCTTTGAACACCCGTATTTGGCAAAATGTCAAATCTGTGATGGAGATGCGGCAATCCAGCAGTGGAATTCACTGATATGGATCTTTTCAAAAAAGATCACAGTTTACAAGCAGAGGCTTTAGTAATTTGTTTTATCAGAAAATGCAGTCGTGTCACCATAGAGATAAATTCCCTCATTACAGAGCATTTGTTGTTGGTCAAAGATGTGAAAAATACCCAGGCATGTTCTTTAGCTCTCTGTGTCTTCCTGTCCTACCCCTCTGTCTCTCTCCATTTCTCATCTGAATGTGGAAGTCAATGGCAATTTCCTATCACAGAAAGATGGCCTCCCATCTCGGACTTCCCCAGGCACCTTAGAGCTTGGGGTCCCACAGTTGGCTGACAGAGGGTGTTTTTTCTCTGAGCATTCATTTGCAAGGGCCCCGAGTCCTCCTGCAGCACAATGGTCTGGTCTTCAGTCACACCAAGGTCCAAGTGCAGTAGGAGAAACACAGGGAATAAATGACAGGAATGATGGATGCGAGCAGAGGAATTCAATGGAAAACAATACAGAAAGCAATAGAAACTGGGTACAGGTTTTCCCATGGGAAGAATAATCATCATGTGATCCCTTTATTATATATACCTGTTTCTTCTAGACAGCAAGGAGATCAAATGAAGCTCAAGTGGAGATTTTTGCTGATGTCTTCGTTTAAAGAGCAACCTTAGAAATAAACATTTCCTCTGTGTCTACAATAAAAATCTAACACACACACACACAAATGCAGTTGCCATCTAAAACAATCCTCTTGGTTCTACCAAAGAAAGCCATGTACTGCCACGTACAGCCTTACCCTGTACATGAATAGCAGCCACGCTCCAAAGTCTAAGATCAGCACACAGCATGCACATACAGCAGCACATACAGTTCAGCACACACCTGGTGTGGTAGGGCTGATGATAACCCAAATATTCAATAAAGATTCTCTCACCCCCTCCTATTCCTTCTTATGCATGCTATTTATCTACACAATAAAACCTGTTAGGCACCCGGCATCCCACCAGACATTAAGGCTGACCACAGCCAGTGTACAAATGTATCTGTGTGTGTCTGTGTACTGTATGTGTGTACAGGCCTGTGGTGAAGCACACTTATTCCTGTTTTATATTCTGATCAATGGCAGTCATGCAGTGGAGTGAGGGCGATCGATGGGCAGCATGCAGGCAAGGCTGAGACACCAAAGGGTAGAGCTATGTATACAGAGCACAGCTAACTAACAAAGAGGGAAAGAGAGACGGTTGCTCTGTTTCAAAACCTCCCTCACTGCCTGCTGCCTACATAGGCAACTGTGTATTAAGTCTGCATCCTTACTGTCTTGGAGTAAGCAGCTGGAATGTTTCACATAGGCAGCAGCTAAAGTATTACACTTTGCTTGTGCAGTCACTGTGAGTTTCTTATTGGCATGTTGCTAATCTAACATCATGGAACTCTAATTAGCATAAAAATATAGCACACACACACAAATATATAATTAATAAAATGATACACCTTTATTTGCACTGTTTTTCGAACTATTGTCATTGACATGTTATGCTGTTATTAAATATATGTGTATTTATAATCAACATTTTTCTCATCACATCTTCTCTCATCTTGGATGTATTTATTTCACTGAGTTCACTGCAATGCATTATGGGATTGCTCTGCAATGTGTATGTATGCATGTGATGCTACCATAGGACGCAGTCTAATTAAGATGGCTGGAGTTTGGAGCAGCCTTGGCGTCCAGGTCACACGTATGATGTTTTGAAACGCTGCCTCTGTAGGCACCTCGTAGGGCTTTGTTTGTGTGTCTGTGGATCATGACCTAAAATGTCTTATGAAAGCTGCAATTATGTCGTAATATCTGTGTCTAGAAATGGCATCTATTCCCCATCCTCACACACTCTGGTTTCACAATGGCTGCCGTGAGTCGGGTGTTTTCTATGCACTGCTGCATTGCAGATGTTTAGAACAGCAGTGGAAGTCTCCGCCGCGTGACATGGAGGACTCCACCACACGCTGATTAAACTGACTAATGTTTCACACAATGCTCAGGCTGTCTGAAAGACGGAGAAATGAGAGAAAAATGAGGTGCTGCTAATGTGATCTTTTATAACATTGAGATTCTTATGTTACTTCTGATGGCATCTCAATAACTTCAATCATCAGCTCTTTGTGGTCAAACATGATCTTATGTGACCAGCTGCTGTAGGACAAGAAAATGGATCTCTCTATGTGCAATAAAACACCCTTATTTTCTCAGTGCATCTCAAATGTGCTCTCTCTCTCTCTCTCTCTCTCTCTCACATACTTACTAACTCTCTCACTCACTCACCAGAACTCAGATGTGTGACTTGGCATTTGTCCAGTCTAAACATAACCCTCTTTTCATACATCTCTCTCTCGTTCGCCCTCTTTCTCTCTGTCCATTCATCTATCCATGCCATGCTCTTCTGGCCACTATCCAATTCTAGCAGCGTGTTCTCTCATGATTAGCATTTGGGGTAAATATCCATAGCGCTGTTATTCACAACTCCGGTCCCACAGCTAAAGAGCATTAGCCTCTTTAACAAACACACATGCCAGCTAGTCTATATAGAGCACTCATCTATAGTTGCCAGGATGAAACAAAGCTGTTGGGACCACCGACTAGGAGTGTTACTAGAGTGTGCCATCAGGGGCCCATTTAGACATCAGACAACATCAGACATATTCTGTGACACTGCTGAGTTGTGCCAGTTCATTTATGACCTGAGCATGTTCTGGACCTGTTAAATTCACCCACAGTGGGCTGGCATGTTTGACAAATGTTCAGAATACACCTTTTAATCACCATTCACTAATTATTCAACATCAACAAATATGAAATCAATGAAACCAGGGGCCACACGGAAAAGAACAATAACAAATACACTGACAAGATAAAGACAGAAGTTTCCTATTATAATCTCTATATATTATAATATTATAATGTCTATTATAAAAATGTTTTGCTCAAAGGTTACTGTTTTTAACTGTAGCTCATACTGAACTAATCTATGCCAAAACTGAGCAATATATACAGTAAGTATTAACTTTGTTTCAGATGTTCCTCAAATTAATATTTTGGCTTATTCAAAACAATTATTTATGTTTATAGGCCAATATCCAGTGCCTAAATCATGCTCCTGACCCACTGTCACTCTTTTCTTCTGTCCTACTACCTGTCTGTTTTATCTGCTGGTCTTTTGATCTGCCTGACCAAGCGATCCTGTACTCAGAGACCAATAATCTAATCCAGAGAGGAACTGGCAGTCTTGTGTTCCAGGAACGAGGCAGAATTTGGACCTCATGCCCTGTGCCCTTTTTTTAAACCACAGAGCATCATTCTTTTCCACCCTGGCTTAGGGCCACTTCACCTTTCATATCAAGAGTGTGTGTTCTTGTAGCTCAGTTGGTGGAGCATTGCATTAGCAGGGCACAAGGTTGTGGGTTCAATTCCCAGGAAGCACATGTACTAATTTGAATGTAATGTAAGTGTGCTTGCGAGTGGTGCTTGCGACTAATGCCAAGACTGTTGTTAGAGACACAGTGGAGAGTGACGAGCAAACAAAACCACACACGGCTAACAGAAAATGTCCTGTCTCTGGTGTACGACGTGTGCTTTCTAAATGTCATACAGTTTTCCTCTATGCACACAGAGACAGGTGGCAATGAAAATGACTTGTTGTTTTGGAATAGGGAGCTTTTAAAAGGGAAACACTCCTGTTAATTAAATTACAAAGTGCTGGATAAAGTTCGTGTTTTGAGCCTTAAATATGCCCTATTATTTAGTAATGGAAATGTTCTATTGCAGATGATACCAAACGCTAATCAAGACAGGATGTTACAATGGTGACTATATAAAAAAAAGTATGCCAGCTGCAATTTAACCCCTCAAAATATTATTTCTGTTTATCAGAGTCATTTAAACATTTCATGTTGATTTGTTTGTGCCCTCTGGACAGCATTACACTGAGCCAATTTCTAATGTCTGTTACAAATTGCAATTAGCATCACTTTCAGTACTGATGGTAAAGACATTACTGATTAGAAATCACTGCTGACTAACATACAGTATGAGTCATTACCAGTTTTAACACATCTGTATCAGACACTATTAATCAGTGCTGTAAATATTATTTGAATTCTGATAAGGACACACTCCTTCACATCATACAGCAAAACCAATTAAGTGGTAATTAAGTGATTATAGCCCGGCACTACATATCATCTTGCCTGTTTTGCTTACGGTATACTGCATTACTGTATGGTAATTTTGCCTATGCAATGTGAGCATGTAATATATCCTGAATGTTTGTAAATATATGGAAAAATAATATTTAGCCCAAAGTGCTGACTCTTCAAATAATTAATATTTTATTCATTTCCAAAATTATACCCTTGTTCACTATTAACCCTTTGATGATTATTACTAACAGCAACCCTGAGGTGGTAAATTCCATACATTTTTTCAGAATCAATACTGATTTAAAAAACAATACAAAAATAATGCCCTTTCAACGCCCCTCCGAAATTGTACTGGTTATGTCAATGCTATCACAGTCATCATTCACACTAATCTTATACAGTAGGTTAAAGAGTGTTTGAGCCCTAGCTGCTCTGATACAATCATCCAAATCTGGGTTAGTGTCGGGGCACAAGCTACTCAGAGATGTATGTTATTTAGATGGTTCTGAGGATCAATATTTCAGTTGTGATTCATCTCTCTGGAGCTGAGTTCCTCCTCAACACTTTGTTAAAGAAGAATCTATCTATCTATCTGCCTGTCTGGCTGTCCATCCATCCGTCCGTCTATCCACATATATCATGACAATTTCTAGGCAGGAAGAAATATTTCTGTGGCATGTCATCATTCATAACATCCTAAACACCCTTAAGAAATATTTCAATGCTCACAACGATGGCTTCTCCCTCCCAAAAGCGCCATAAAAATGACAGGAATCTTTCCATCTCAACACATGTGTTTCCAGAGGCTAAACAGACTGTTTAACAGATCTGCAGGTTCAGTGTAATGTCAGTGACTATTCCACTGGAATAGTGTATACAGTTATAATCTGCCGTGTAAGTATAGCTGGAGTGCCAGTCTACACAAGAAAAATGCCTGCTGTGAATTTGTCCAGCTGTACAAAACAAACAAGATAGACATGTTTCGTTAGCCATAACACAGACAAGTCGGGTTGCGCATGGTATGTCATCAGGGGAACGTGATGACATCATCTAAACCAATGTTTAGTGAAATCTAAGATTCATTTGGTCACCCCCACAGTTCTCCTGAAATCCCTTATCAGAGTGCTGGCGGTCTTCACATGTGTGCGTCACCGTAAATTTCCTAATTAAACTCAGGAGGAAGTTATTACTTTTGGGACAACTTCAGCTCTGTACGTATTGCTATTATCTCATGAAAAGAGAGACAGAGACAGAGAGAGAGAGAGAGAGAGAGAGAATAAGAGAAAATGCGTTCACGCTGTTCTCTGCTAACAGGCTCTGTGAGGAGTGTGGTTGTTTTAGACAGTAATGTGGGACATGCTTTTTGGGGCTCTTCTGATTAAGGAGAGAAGGGGACACATGGTGGGCTTCCTACTGTGTTGTGAGCTCAGACAGTGTGCTGGATAATGATTTGTGCTCACGGATACAAGGACTGGGGATAAAAGCTTAGAAAATTTGCTACAAAAAGATTCTAAAATAATACAGTAAAGAAATACATGCAATTATTCAACGCCTCCATGCTGAAGGTAAATTCCATAATAAAGAACCTTCCTACAATCAAAGCATTTCATATTTTAAGTAGCACCTTTATGTGTTGACAAAGCGCAGCATATCTGTAGTAATGCAGCTCACCATGCAGATCACACCGAGAGCCATTGGAACAGAAAGGAATTGATCAGTACCAAAGACCTCAACAAGTGTTTAACTGTTTTTGACTTGACACAGTGGTACTCGTGGCTTAAAAAGCTAAGAAACTGTAAGATGCAATGCAATAGCCAAAGACATTAATTTGCATGTGTACATTGTACAGCATAAATCTGTATATGACTCAGAGTCATGGAGCACGATGTATTATCCAAGATTTTCTCTGACATTGGCTCAAAATATCAAACGTGTTTGACTTCCTTTGACTAGATGAAATCGTAGTCTCAGGGTAGGAAACTGCACAGTCTGTACCCATCATATACTACATGGTTTCTGTGAAATCTGTCCACCCAAAAATCTGCAGACTGGTTCTGGCCTGCAGCTACCAGCACTGACTCGCCAAGGCAAAAGTCGTGTTCCATATTTTCCATCTTTTTCATAAAATCCATCTTTTAGGCTGCCTCAGGAAAATTGAAAACTCTTGCAATATGGATCACTGTGGACTAAAAGCCAGTAATTAACAACATATTGACCAGCTGTTTAAAATTTTCTCCTGTTGCAGTAAGTCTTTAAACAATCTTTATTTGGGCTTATTTTAGAAAATACCTGCATGCAAATAATTCAGTTTACTAATCAGCATGTTATGTAATTGATTTATTTTAATTGTAATAATTTGACAGCCAATAACAGTCTTGTTACAAACAGACGTGTCTGTGTGTTTGACAGAAACAAGAGTCCACTCAAGTGCATTCTGGGATATGATCTCTGAGAAACGAGAGAGCTAGACACATGAACTCAAAGGATTCTGTTTTGTAAGAAAACCAGCAAAATGTTATTTTACTTAGACTACTTCTAACAATCACTGTTTTGCGGTAGTGTTTGTATATGCAATGCTTATCACGATAAATATGAATTACCCTTTATAAATTGAGTACCAGGGTAAAATGAGGTGGCAAATGATGTCATAAGCATTAAACGAGAGCCCAAGGCAGCTGCCAAATGTCCTACAAACCTGAAAAGCCATTTAACAACTTCACACAATCTCAGACACGAGCTGCTTTATTTTTGATAATGCTGAGATGAAATCAGTTTTTCATCAATTAGATTCTCTGTCTACTCACATTTCTGCTACATCTGAGGCTGACGTCTCTCTTGCTTTCTAAGTTTCTTTTTTATGAGGACAAATTCCTGCATTAGGGAAAGAGAATCTTTTAATGCGGTGTGTCTTTATTACACAAAATTATAAATCTATGGGAAAATGTGATCAAAACAACCTTAATGAGACAGAGGATCTTTAATATGCTGTGAAATAGTATTAATGCCAAGCACACGACAGATAATGAATATTAACTATTCTTCCCAACACCATCTTAAATAAGAATAGTTTAACGTTTCCATAAAACCGTTCATAGCCCATTTTGGTTTTATAATGTGACATATTTCCAAGTGAAACAGGTTATTAAACAAGGACAAAACTTGTAATGCACAAGATATTCCAGAAGAAAAACTTAAATATTATCCATCAAGAACATGAATCTTGGGTGGGCAGAAGAACCTAGACCCGTATACGTGTTTGACTTTATCATTGAAAAATGAGAAGTTCATGTTACCAGGTAGAACATGTTAATACATTTTGATTGAAGATTACAAAAACAAATAGTTCTGTTTGGTATAATGTGCATTGGAGGAACATGCATTAGAATAGTACACAGGGTCAATATTGATGTTTATGCTGGCTTACGATAAAGTTACCTTAAAAAGTGTCTATATGTGCTTTACTTGCTCTGCCTACCGGTTAAGACAAGAGCCTCTGTCTATGCGTCACTTCAGCAATGGACAGCAGACATCAAACAAACAAAATACCTGAAGGCACCCAAGAAGCAAGAAACAGGACATGGCTAATGGGGAATTACGTATGACAGCTGTGTATCTTTCTGTTCTGCCAACATTCCGTTTAAGGAATGTTCATTGAGCCTGAAGTTCTTCTGGAAACAAATAGCTCTTTGTAACATTACAGGTGACTCAGAGAGACTTAACATGGTCTTCCATAACTGGTTTATAATCATGACATCCTGAAAGGTCCACCTTACCTTACCTAACTTCTCCACAGCAACCGAACTGTGGGCACTGTAACATTGTGCGAGCCATGCACAAACACACCCTGCAGTCACAAACCACTAAACTAACACTGCACAAAACTGACCTTTGGTAATTAGACAGCTTCAGGTCAGTTCATATTACTTTTGTGCCCCTGGCGTAGTCAATGAGAACAGTTGTATGAAAAATATGTGAAATATGTGTCTTCGGTGTGTGTGTTACATGAACAAGATAACAGCATATGAGGTTGGAACAACATTAAAGTCAATGATGACATCATTTTTATTTTTGGGTGAACTGTCCCTTTAAAGCTGTTAATGTTTCCCGCTATTCTGTTTTTACTTTCCCTATGCCTCTCTCTCATCCCTTTTTCCCCTTCAAATGATGGCGTGTTGCATCAGCTCCTCTTTTCTGTATTTTTTTATTTTTTGTATATTGTGGTGCTGGGCTGATTTAAGTGCAAAGGATACAGAGAGCTTTTTTCTAAAAGAAATCCATAGGGAACTGTAGTGTGTCTGCCTGTCTTTGTACCAGCTGGCAGTTTAGGGCTCAGAGAACAAAACAGGGCTAAAGAGAGTGGAGCTGCGTTTAGAATCATAACAAGTAGTCAATAATCATTATAAACTGATAACAGTACCCATGTCCTCTGTGACTGATGTCTTTGTCCAGCAGAGAGGCACAACAGGAGAAAGAGCATGGCAACAAAAATAGCAAGCCAAAGGAGAGCAGGTCCAAATGGAGAGCAGTATTGTGGTTTGACTTTGCTGTCATACAAAGACCCACTTAAAAAGTCATCAAGTGAAGTTTGAGTCTATATAATTAAATACAATTCTGTCAAAGGGTCTTTAATGTTTGGGAATATATGACTGCAGTTGGACAGATGGTTGGGGAAAGAAGGGAGATAGAAGGCAGTATTGTTTTTTTTAAAATATCCAACTGCCTTAATCAGAAATAGAGGGTAAATTCAGCTCATTATGAAAGAGGTAATGTGTGGCATCATGCCTCTAACTGACCGCCCACAGTGTTTTGGCTGAGTATCTAATACATATCGCTTACATAACTGGAAATACTTTCTCAATCTGGCAAGCTAAAATCTTATTGGCTGACTGTAAAACAAAAAAAACACTGACACAAAACACTGTAACCATCAATCAATTAATCAATCAATCAGTCAGTCAGTCAGTCAGTTTTCTATCTATCTGTCTGTCTGTCTGTTCAAACCCAGAGAGAAAAATTTTAAAATTCCCTTAATTGACCTCTTTCTGTTATGATAGCAGAACATGAACACTTACTACCATTGTCTTCCATCATGTTCTACATGTGCAGTATAACTGTTACCGCCTTGACGCTTTAATGGTTTGTAGTCTTTACCACACTGTAACTTCATCCTTAATTAGCATAACAGAGCCTTCAATTAACACATGGAAAAGAAGCAGAAACTGACAGAAGTAGCTCATGCAATGTAACACACATGAATGGGGACAGAATAAAAGTGGATGTAAGTTTAAGTAAGTGACACACAGAGAGAGAGAAAGAGAGAGAGAGAGAGAGAGAGAGAGAGAGAGAGAGAGAGAGAGAAAGAGAGAGTGTCATTATACTCAGTATCTTATTACTTAAGACATTGAACGTTGCAAAGATATACAGCCAAGAGAGAAAGAGAAAGCAAGATAAGAGGTAAAAGGTTGTTAGAAACACACATGTGGATGCCCCACAAATGGGCAAGTAACATACCCTTTAAACTGTTGTCTCCCCTGGGGATGTAAGGTGTTTATTTTTCTAGCAAACCTATCATCTAATCTCTCTGTGAGCAAAGCCTGAACCAAATCACCTCTAAATAATTCCAACAGTCTGCTGCAGAAAGGTTAATGAAGCAATTAAAAGTCTCTTTGGAGAATTAAGAGGAACGAGAAATCAAGAGTGATCAAACAGAAGCCAGCAGAATCCACTTCCTGTTGCCATATGAGGGCACAGGTGCACATTTTATTCTACTGTGAAGAGAAGGAATGTTTACCATGTGGTGAGTTCTGTGACATCAGAGACGTCTCCTGTGCATAAACAGTTTTGATTGGCATCAATTCAATTAGCTCATCTGGCGTGTCAAAGTTAAGCGTTAAATAATAATTACATGTGCTTTAAGTACTTAAGTAGCAATAGTGTGGAACAAGCTCATAAATTATCTAAAAGTTAAGTAAAAATACATTTTTATTTGATGATGATATATTTTAGATTTGATGATGTGTGTTTGGATGTAATGTTGTTTTATTGGGCTAAAGTCAGCTGTAAGCATGCAGAGTATGCCGAGCACACGCTTATCTTCCTCTCAAATTAAAATAAATATATAAAATAAAACCCGAAGAATGAGGCTATGTGGCAGAGAAAAGATGAGCTGTAGGAAACTATAACACTCATGTGAATATACTGCCATTATGACTCAGTCTCTGTCATTCAAATGAGTTTTTTAAAATGATTTTAAGTTGACCTGTATATCTCTTACTGTATGAAATGCACAGCCGAAACGAATGCATATACACAAAGCATTACGTGTGAAGTGATTGGAAGCCAATGTAGTCAGTGATTACCCCACTGAGAGATATAATTAATCTCCCCGTATGGGGTAACCAGATCTTCATTACGGTAAGAAGATGAGAAACTAACCTCAGGTAAACACACACACACACACACACATTTAGTTACTGTATCTAAATGGGGACATTCGATAGACTTCTATTGTTTTTATACAAAGCCAGTTACAAACAATATAATCCTAATCCACACTCGAACTCTAACAGAATGTTCTGCGTTTTTACAATGAAAGAAAACCTGTATTTACTATGTTTTTATAGCATTTTTACAAAAAAGTTCCTCAAAAGGGGATTTTGTTCAGATTTATCAGGTTTTGCTGACTTTTGAGTTCAATTTTGTCCCCAATACATGGTTAAGTAAACCCACAAGCATGTACACACACACACACAAGCAGAAATAGTCAGCTATGCTTATGCATCGTAATAATAGAAAGAAGTGAGATAAATCACTTGTCTGATGCATGCTTATTAAATTGTGCAATGTAAGTGCACGCTCTTTGTAGAGCTAAGAAATCTTTGTGAGGTGAAAACAAACACACACACACCAAATCCATCACACTGTCTTCTTTCTTGTCAAGCAGAAATATACACACACTTTAGAAGTCCCATTATTATCATTGATCAGATCTAATTTCCTGCCTTCCTCTCTCTCCGCATGTCTTCTTACAGTTACTTATGGGACTGAGTGTCTTTGTGAACTACAAGTGTGAACTATCGTCTAAGAGTGGTATGACAATACAGCTAAGGGACACAAATGTAAACAAGCACAGAATGGACTGCAGTAAATGATGGTATGTGATGCATCATAAAAAACAACAATCTTGTCAAATATAGTATTTCACCAGATTGCATCTCTCCTTGTTTTATTCTTTCACCAAAGCACCATGGTGAAGAATTCCACACCTCCAGAACTGTTGCTATGGCAATAAATTGATTCTATAAAGAAATGATTCATTGGTTTTGATAAGGTGCTTACTTTGGAAATTGCTTCAGCATACCTGCCTAAATTCAAAGCTTCAAGGGTTGAGGTAAGTAGGCTTAGGGACATTAGGGACACTGCTATGAAAATTATACAGAAGATATTATTGGAACAGTTTAGTAAGTGTGTGTTTAGAATCACTATGTATGTGTTGCCGTATGAACCTGCTTTTGGGCTATTTTTAAAACATTAGTAAAAAATGTGCTGCGTACCATGTTTGTTTCAGATTAATTAAATTTTGAACACCATCTATTTACTATTTTTATTCAATTACCTAATTTGATATCACATCTGCTTTGTTCCGCTCTGTCCTACTTCTAAAGATAGCAGCACAGGTGTCCATGTTCAATACATTACAGCCATAAAGACTGTAGCAAGATTATCTTACTGGCTTAATTCATCAAATTAATTCCAAGTAGACTTTTATATAAAAATGTAACTTTAATTTAAAAGAAACTACAGTTTTTGTATGGCAGACTGTGATTATTAAAGCTCAACAAGTCTACATTCAATAAAACATGTTTTGTTACGTAAAAGCTATATTGATTTATTTGCTTAAAAGGGGAACAAAATGTACTTTATGCACAATAAAAGCATATTTATAGGGTAATTTAGCATATTATGATTTTGAGATTACAGTGTTATGTTAATGAAAAAATATAATGTCAGTCTATTGGCTAGTCTTAAAGGCAAAAGGGACAATGCAGTACTCTAAAGGTTGTATGTTTACACTGCTGATGTTTAACATACTGTAGGAGCTGTATGCTGATGCAATATACAACTACAGATGTACTATGTACTACATTTACATTTATGCATTTGGCAGGCGCTTTTATCCAAAGCGACCTACAGTACACAAGTTTTGTCCGTATGTGTGCTCCCCTGAGAATCAAACCCACAACACATGTACTAATGTACTTACATGGGCAACGGCACAGGCATATTTGTAAACAAGTTAGTGCAAGCAAGGGCATTTGTACAAGTTAAATACCATAATCATAATTACCAACTCATGCTTGTCAGACACTTCAATCCAGTACAAGGGCTACAGTCTAGTCCTAGATACACAAGCAGTAAACAGAGAGTGAAGGTTAAAAAACACAAACATTTTTGGCATTAACTTAAGTTGTAAATCACTGGATGATGACAATTTGATATTACATATATTACAGCATTATATTTAAAGTGACAAGCATTGTAAAAGTTGTTGTAGTATCAGCATTATGTATATTGTAGTTGTATATATTGTATATACACTGCATATATAATATATATTGTATATATATTGAATATTGTAGCCTAGATAGTGTGTCATGCTTATTGGTGATATACACACCATGACAACATTTTCTTTCAGCTCACCCCAAGATATTTTTGAAAACTTTAAAATATTGCTGTTGACGAGAATAAATCAAAGTGTTTGAGCGGTTTGAGTTAAGTTTTTGTATCCAGAAAAAAAACTGAGTTTAGATTCAGCCTTAAAACAACTGTGGATTCACTCTGGTCAAGAGCTCACGTGCGGCTGTCACAAACTGGTCATTGTCATGACAATTGTTGCATGTTTTGTTTTCAGTGATTGTGCACAAGAATAAAAAAGCTGTATGTACCCAAGGACTAAAAACGCTGTATTTGCCAAATAGCTGTATTTGCCAAATAAATTTGCCAAGTACATTGGAGAAAAAGCAGCTGGGTGAGGGAGTGGAAGACAGAAAGAAGCTATAAGTGCAGAGTGAATATACATTTTTTGTCTACTGTAAATGTATGCTTTTGATTTGGTGCTACATAGCACATCAAAGCCTGGCGGCCTCTCACGGCTGTCTGATCCAACCTTAGAAGTGGCCAAACACTTGGTTTCTCTCTTTCATTTTTATCTCTTGTTCTTTCTTTCCTTCACATTGTACAAACACATTTCATAGCCTGTCATCTGAAGAACTGATATCACTACTCTAAATATTAACACATTTGTGTCTGTGGAGCAAGAGGGCAAAAATTCAAAAGAGACAGAATTAATTATAGTTTCAGTATCTTGTAGTCTGGGCATTACTGTGAGAACAGCCCTCTCCCATCACCCTTCCTCTTTAACCTCCCCGGCTCTGTCCTTGGTTTATCTCACACTGCCTCATCTGACCCACACGCGACACATTATTCTTTCAGTATGAAGAATAAAACGCACAGATGTCACACACTCTCATCTATAATTGGACCACAGATTTTTCTCACATCACCTCTGCAATCACTAATTAATGCCTCAGCCATGCTCATCTTTCCCTCTCGCTCCTTGTTCCTCAGCAGGAGAGAGGGAGAACTGATAGCAGGCATGACAGATTGAGGTCAGAGAGTGAAGGAGACAGTTAAAAGGGAGGCATTATCTGAATAGTGGACAGAGATCGGAGTTGATTGAGCTGGTCTGGAGGTGGACCGGGTGACAGGCGGCACTAGGGGAAGGGCTGCGGAGCTCTTAAATGTTTTTAAGGTCTGAATGCCTTTTAATCAACTTGTTTTTACTGTTAAATTTTAATGCCAGGTAATTTTTTGTTGCTAATAAATCAATTTAGTCTGCAATTATGTCCTATAATTAAGACAGCCTCATAAGCCAGACATTTTACTATCAACATAAATTACAACATTATTAAAACACAAGCCAGTACATTTGCGGGTTTCAAAAAATTATCATATTAGAATAAGAGGCATGTCAAGACCCTAGAAAAGTGTTTTTTTTAAATCAACTATCTATGTTTTGTCACAAACACTTACAGGCTGTGAGCATCTGAATGAATTGTTTGTTGTATGTATCAAGGACATAAAACTAGTCGGTGTACAGCACCATCAGCACGACTGACAAGACTATTATAAATATATACAGTAATAAAAAACAATTTAATTTTTTTACAGTAAGCCTAGGTTAATAATATACCTATTAGACAGTAAGCCTAGGTTAATAATATACACATTTTCGTAATAAAAACTTTTATTAAAAAGTATACCATATTTCAATATTTCCTAATATGCATTCATATGCATCATATGCATTCACAGAGGTCTGACATACACCCTGTATCTCTGCTGACCTCCTCTGCAGCAGAGTACTAATGGGCTTTTAGAGGTGTGAGAGTGTCTGCAAGTCATTTAATAGTTGGCAGGTAGAGGCATTTTCTTGTGGCAACATGTAATATGTACATTGGATAATGCTGTAATTTCCTTCACAACCCCCTTACTTCATGTTAATACCTGCGCATATACACACACACACACAGTTAAAAAGATCCCTCCTATTCTGTTTATTCCGCTGAAGAAAATCAATAGCTATACTATTAACTAGGGGCCTCAGGGTTGAAAATCTGCTGTGCTTATGTGGATCTGACAGTAGCAGATTTGCCTTGATTCAATTTGCTGATCCCTCCTGTGGAGCCTGTGGAACAGAGAAACTCATCCCTCAAAGGAAGCGTTCATCCATAACCACACAGAAGAATAGAAAATATAACCTTACATTCAAAGCCCCACATATGTCTGTCCGGCATCAAACCGAATAGGAAATGTTACAGTGGGTTTAGGGAGAAACGTTAAGCTTGTGACAGTAAAGTGTGTCAAAACACAGTAAATAAGCCAAGAATTTGTCAGGCTGTGCAGGGGTTAGAAAGTATGCTGGAAAACAAAGATGAATAATGAATATGGGTCTGGTAAACAATAGCTTAACTAACTTAATATGTTATCTGCCTAATAGATCCAGATCAGAGAGGGTTTAATATCCAAGCCTGAACTGGCTTCCATTAGTCAATTTAAGTGACCCTGCATTCGAGCTGACCTGCCTCATTGAGGTGTTAATACTTTATAATGATGTAATTTGTATTTTTTATGGAAGGATTTGATGAACAAAATGTCTTTGTATATTTTAATGTATTTAATGTGTTTTTCTCTAGTGTTGCACAAAAGCATGTTTGTTTGCTCTGCACATGCAACTCTGCAGTTAATCCTGCTGTCTTTGCACTGTCAGGATTATCAAGTGTCATCTGGCAGTCGTAGTACCTGCAGGCATGGATTGGGTTATATATGCAGAGGGTAGGGTTTTGTATAAAATCTTTTCGTAAACATGGCTAAACAATCTCCTGTTGGTTCAGAAGCTGCTGGGGTTCATACATGTCGGTATAAGTGCAAAATTGCATGGATCAGCAACTGCTTAAGAAGCTGTTGTCTTTAACATACAGCATGCGTGACACATTTGCATTCGCTAAACCTAAATGGAAACATTCGGATACATCTGAATTCATATATTCGTGAACGTGTTTCAAACAATATGACTCAAGTATTGACAGGAGAGGAAAGCAGTGGTGCTTGCTAGTATAACAACATATCAAGTAAAGTGTATCTGAAGTCTTAGCTATGCTGTAAATCATGCAGTCTGACATAAAAGACTGCATAGTCTGCTTTTCTCAAAGTATGTTATATATAACAATGTCAGTTAAAGATGTTACTTTTACATCTCCTTTAATACAAACAAAAACTATGTGACTATCCCACCAAAAATACATACATAAATAAATGTGCATGGCGTCCCTACCTATGCCTCAGAATGCAAACTGCAGCATAGGTTTATGCAGTTTGCTTTGGACAGCACTACAAATGAGAACTGCAATCAGGTTCCTAAGATGTTCCTGCCAAAAGTTGTTAGTCAGATCAAATACGCAATTACTGTCTGTTACTCAATCTATGGCTTGGGTGTTAAAATACCAATATGAAGCTTGCTGCATATAAAAAAATGATGTTAATTGCCAGATATAGAGAACTGCAGTCTTATTGAGTACATGTACATACAAATCAAAACATCAATTAAACATTTTCCCCACATCATGGGCGGTCTGCCAATTTATCACAAGTGGAAACAACACTTCACAAGCAAAGAAGGTGTGTGTGTGTGTGTGTGTGTGTGTGTGTGTGTGACAGGGAGGGGAAGCATTTGCATGTGTGTTGACAGTGTGATTTTGCATTCTAATCATATGCTATAATTAACAACAATATTGATTGTGCAAAAACACTCTTCCCATGAATTCCACACAGAACACTGCTAAACAACATGCAAATTTAATGCTGAAGTGTATTATTTCTTAAGAGTTAAAATATCTTTTTCTGTCTATTGTTACTATATACAGACAAATGACACATAAAAAACTAAAAACTGACACATACAATGTAAACATGTAGACCTTTAAAAGCATAAACCCTTTCATTTATGCAGGTTAAACAGGTTAGAAATGCAGGTTAGAAATATTTGCAAACCTTTTTCGGCATTGTTCTCTTATATCTGATACATTAGCTTAGGTGAAAATGAAGTTCAGCCATACTTAAAGTGTAAAATACCTTTAGTAGTAAAATCTAAATTTAACTGATAAATTAATAAGACATTATCATCTGAGTATTGATCAGCAGGACCAGAGTCTTTGCAAAAGTTCTGACTAGCCATCAGAGGCTTCTTAAAGATTTGTAAATTTCTAAAGCTGTTCATGTACCAGTTTTGTTTATTGTAATATTATGATTCAGTTTTTATGCAACGACACAATTTGTAGCTTTATGTGCCAATACAGATGAGATCTCTTCATACTGACGGTGTAGGAAAGCTAGGTTCAAACTGATTAACAACAAAGTGCTAAAAGAGAATTCACCATAGGAGGAAGTGATAAAAGACCTGCAGATGGAAGGTGAAAACAGGAGAGGAAAGAGCAGATGGCTACTGGCATAATCACAGTGTGATCTAAGACAGTAAAACATGCACATCCACCTGGACAAACCGTGGGACAATTTGACATGGATTTCAAAGCAAATACAACTTGTTATTAATATAATTTAGAAAGCATTAAGTAATAAGAGACCTTGCCATGAGAGTTTTTGTGGATTCACAATGCAAAGCGTCAATGGCAATGTTACAGCAATATGACAAAAGACACAGTAGACACATATAGAAAAAATATTTTTGTTAATATTAATAACTTATATAAACAGTTTCTTCATAAAGTCATAGTTCAGACTGTGTACAGTTACCAAGTAACATACATGTTGCCGTACAGAATGCGAGGACACATGTGTGTTATTAATGTTCTTGTAGCTCAATCAGTAGAGCATTGCATTAGTAGTGCAAAGGTTGTGGGTTCGATTCCCAGAGAACAAACAAACTGAAACAAAAGTAACACTGAATACACTGTAATTCGCTTTGGATAAAACTGTCTGCCAGTTTTATCCAATACATTTACAATGCGTAAATGTATTAGCATTTTGCAATGGCTTGGAGCCTGGCTCTTCCGGTTAGAACTTTTAGTCTGTAGTACCCATTTTAAAAAACAAAATTTTGTTGCTAATCAGCTGATGATTAATGAACTACATGAATGATTAATGTGAGTGTCAGTGAGTTATGTCAAAATCTTGTTTGTTCAGTCTGGATGAATCATAGCATCTCGACCTCTCTCCCACATACACTCTCATACACGCATACACAGATGGCAATAACAGTAGTTGGTCAGTGTGCTGAGGCCTGTTCTTCTATAGACACTATATATAGATGAGTAGTAAGTAGCTGCAGGATGGATTTCCCATGAAGGCACGGCTAGTCATGCCCAACAGAAATTGTATAATCATTATTTAATGCCATTTCTAAGTAACTCAGTACTAATTTGTTTATAAAGCTGATATAAAAACAATCACACATTACCTGGCCACATCATAGACATGCTAATTTTCAGTACAACAGAACTCTTGCTTATGATATTATTTACATATAGTGAAGATCTGAGCTGAACAACAACCTTCATTACACAAAATTATTTTCATTAGCTCTGATGCAAAACAAAAGTTTATTGTTAAGCTCAATAATGACCAGTCTGGTGACTCAGAGCTATTTAACACTGCAGTATGGCAAATTGTTATGATGTTTTGTAAAATTAATTTAGTGTAATTGCATTGACAGCATAGAGGTCAAAATCAAGAACGTGACAGAGGCATAAACACATTACCAACACAATTACATGATTAAGCTGAAGACATTACCTCTTACACACACACACACGCACACACACACACACACACACAGCAAAAACAGCACTAAACATCTTGTAAACATCTGATACAACATTTTAACAGAGTTACGATTCACCTTCAGACTTTTAGAAGCAAATTCATTAAAAGTTTTGGCACAAAAACTGCATTTGTCCACTAACCACTTGTAAAGGGCTGCCCTATATTTAAAAGTAATTGTGATTCGTCCTTTCAGTGAAAATGTCTTTTTAAATTAGGCTTATTATAAACTGCTCGTTAAACACAATTTTATTTTAGTTTTCTATTGGTCATGGCAAGAGTAATTAGTCAAATGATGATTACATTTTGTAGAAGAACATTATATATCCATATGTATGATGTAGTAAAGTGCACATTTAAAATTAAGATAAGTAGTTCATTATGATTCCTGTATAGCAAAGATGGAGTAATGCGCTACAGCCCCAGTAAGACATGCCACATCATCTTTCTAAACCCAGCACTCAGATCCAACCTTTGGGAAACTGTGCGTGTAAACTGCATTCAGCACCACAATTTGAGCATGTTTTGTGCCCTTCCCTGATTTGCATAATTACTTTGGTGAATCAGATTCTGCAATGACGCAGACAGTGTGTGCAAATAAATGATGGTATCAGCGGGCACAATTCATTCGTGGTGAACTCCCCTGTCAGTGATCTTTTCATGCATGAAACACATATTTGCATTCTAACAGAAGCAATATCAAACTTCTTAATCTGTATTCCGGTGCTTCTGTTGATACTGATGCAAGATTAGAAGAGGTCTGGGTAGTCTGGGAAGCATCTTTATTACTCAGAAAAAGGCAACAAATCCCCCAACAAAACTTCAATTTGGGATGTTCTGCAAAACTGTAGATGGTGTCAAGGGACTTTACAGCAGACTAAGCTCTTGATTGCTTCCATTCCAACAGGATATTTTCTGAACAATATAACCACGGATTACGCAGTCTGCATTGATGCGAATCAAGCAGATGCTGTTGAATGTTATAGCTCAGCTCAAAACAATGATACTGTACCAATATGTAATGTAATCAGCAAATGGCCAATGGCAAAAAAGCTTTTTCCATTTTACAAAGCAACAATTGGGCAGTCAGTCACCAGTAAAGCTTTCAGGTTGTCAAAACCTGAGCAGTCCAGTCATTCTAAAAGAGTCAGATGCATCTTAGCTGGATGATATCACACCAGAATAAAGGAGAGGATGTCAGGTTTGAGATGAGAGCTCCTATCACTTCTGCTATGTGTAAACCAATGCAGCCCATTTCCGGTTGTCAGCTGTCTACCCGCATCTCTGATTCCATCTCTGAACACTCAAAAACATTTTTTCAACATTACACAAACCTTAAAAAACAAATGTTAGACACAATGTTAGATACAGTGCAAGCATGTAAAAATGATTGTCTGCAAATGCATGGCTTTCGAGATGTGTCTAAATAGATCTTGTGTATGCATTATAGATGGGTTGTGTCATTAGACTTTATCTTCAGAGCAACGTGATGTGCAATCAAAATGGCTGAGCCGTCCTTGAGAAACAGGCAGTAGTCATGAGGTCATGCATTATTGAGACGCCATTGCTGATGGTTTAAGCAGAGCTGAAAGCTAGGAATCTCAAATGGCAACGTTCACAAACACTCATAAATTGGTTTCCTTGGATCTTATACATCATTTAATCATATGTGTGCATGAGGGACTGGAGAAAGTAGTACACAGCTGTTGAATCAAGTTGAATCCAACCAATGTAAGAGTTTGCGAGATGTGTGTGTGTGTG